>PVIH01025006.1:0-21552 GCA_004025045.1 Sigmodon hispidus | reverse complement strand
ACAATGGAATACTACTCAGCAGTAAGGAAAAATGATATTCTAAAATTCACAGGCAAATGGATGGATTTGGAGAATATCCTCCTGAGCGAAGTCTCACAAACTCAGAGAGATAAGCAGGGGATGTACTCACTCACTAGTGGTCTCTAAACAAACAAACAAGAAAAAAAGCCAAACATGCCCAAGAGGCAAACCACAACCAGGTATCTGTTCTTTAGACCACTCTGAACAGAAATCTGCATGACCCTGATGAACGTGTTCTTTCAGCGCCCCCTGCTGGTACTCAGCAATCTGCTGTGAGGTTTGTGTCTTAGCTCACAGTAACTTTGTATCACTGTGTCTCTGGTACAGTAATACATGGCTGAGTCCTCAGACTTCAGATTGCTCATTTGCAGGTACAGGGTGCTCTTGGCATTGTCTCTGGAAATGATGAATCGGTCCTTTACGGCATCAGCATATTTAATGGTACCACCACTACTGCTAATGTATGCGATCCATTCCAGCCCCTTTCCTGGAGCCTGTCGGACCCAGTGCATGCGATAGTCACTGAAGGTGAATCCAGAGGCTGCACAGGAGAGTTTCAGGGACTTTCCAGGCTGCACCAAGCCTCCCCCAGACTCAACCAGTTGCACCTCACACTGGACACCTGCAAATGAAGAGAATGGTGGTCAGAAAAATTTCACAGAAGCCAAATTTTATCTTTCTTATGTCCACACAACACAGAAAATCTTCTCTCTAATAATTACCTTTTAAAATTATCACAAGGAAAAACCAACTGAATCTCAGGTCCATGGTAAGTGGTCTTGTTTTCAGTGATAATCACTGAGTAAAAAACTTGGAAATTAAGTTCTGTAATCCTCTGCCAGAGTTGCAGGGTCAGGGCAGGGCTTGTTTATATGAGCAGAGAGAAGTGTTATTTGCATGCCATCGTGCTGTATCAAGGTCTGAAGTTGGACTCAAAGAGAAATTAGGGCTCAGAAAAGATATAAAACATGGAAGACACATGGTAAATATGAAAAATTGACACAATATTGTAGTTCTGTCTATTTTTTATACTTTTAATTTTTTATTACACTCCATTTATATCTATTTTCTTCATATGCTGAGAACGCGCTGTGTTTCCACACTGTCATGTCTCATTAGACGTATGTGAAATTAAAAACATCACACACATATATGATTTTATATAGGAGTTCGGTCATACCCACTGTCTGTTCTGTACATGGTTTCTAGCTGTTATGGATCTTGGACAAGATCAAACCTGCCTGTAGAGATGGGGAGATCATGTTTTTTTTTGTGACAGGAACACTGTGGAATTTTCTGAGTTTTACATATGTATAAGACAACACTTCCTCAAGCCATAAGAGGCTTTTGTCTTCTGTGTAAACTGTACCTAAGAACATAAGCTTAGTGCAGATTATCCCTGAGTCTTCTCTTTTACTTAGGTGCTGTTAGATATAAAGAGTTTTTTTTTGAGGGGGAGAATGCCTCTTTGAGACTGCCATCATTGGTAGTATTTCTATCTTGTATTATTTGTTCCAACATATAATAACACAACGGTGCTATTTTAGCATTAGAGCTAAATTGACAAGAGGTTGTGTGAGACTTTTTTGGTGAAGATACAAGATTAGCTGAAGGGGAAATAGGATAAAAATATCATCATTTAAAAATGTTACATGCTGAATTTACAGGTCTTTAGAATAAAAAAAAAATAATACCCACTGAAAGCTGGCTCAAAGTAAAAAAAAATCACCATAGAAAATATGTACAGAAGATTTCTTAAATGTGATGAAAATTGGTAGTTAAGATGACCCTCAGTCACAAGAATGGTGATAAAGATTTTTACTATAATTTGTTCAAGTGCTACACTGCTGTATCATAATAATAAAACAAACATGGCAAGATCACAAACACATAGATGCAGAGAGAGAATCTGGGAGAAGATTCACAGAAAAATTAATATCATAGATGGTGATTTTAGAGGTGTCAGGAAAAAGTAAAATTAGCAAGATTATTATGTGAGTATTCTTGGACATCTTTGAGCATCTGTCAGGAACAAGGTTGGATACTGTGACATTTGAATTATAGGTAAAATAATAGAAGAGGTGCAAGGTCATAGATGGGCTTATGGGTGTGTTTGGAAATGTGGACAGGAATTGGAAAGGGCATATATTTTCTATTTCTATTTTCTGGCCACATGAAAAAACTGAATGGACTTTGGATGCTCAAAATATAACTTCTGATAGATTTAACAGAGCATACCTCAGAGAACAAGTGTGAAATATTGGAGCAGTAGTCAGCAGGGCTTTGGGAGATCCCTTAGGGGAGATATGCTGGGAGTTTAAGATGCAGGCCATCTATTAAATTGATATCCATGTTTAGTTAGACTGATGGAGGACAATTGATACTATCTGTGTGATATGGAGAGCTATGAATAAAGACGCACCAGGAACAGAAATATAAGATACTAGGTTGACAGGGGATGGGGATTTATGGATTCTGTATTGGTCAAAGTGCTGAGGAACAACAGGTGTGTTGACTGGGCTCTGAGGCCTGTGGGGCAGTTGTAGGATACCTGGAGGACAATGAGTACATCAATTATCCTTTTTCAAGTATGTGATAAAACAGTTGAATTTGCATTTGTTAGGTATCAGCTGATTTTTCAAGACGTGGGAAATAAGATTCTGCATGTAATACATCCCATCAGTAAAAGATAAAGGTCTTGTGACCAGGAAGTCTGGAGACAAAGAATATATGAGTTTAGAAAACAAATCAGGAGAATTTATTTCCATTTAAAAGAAGTCAGTCTATTTCTTTCCAAAATAAAAAGACCAGGATAGCAATTGATCATTTGGGAATGAATTTCTATTGTGATTTGAGATTCTGGCTTTATGCAACTTCTTCTGCACAAATGCATTGACCAAGTATGTAGGATTATAATAAATGCATGGGGGGGGAAGAAAATTTTTACCCAAGAAATAATTACTTTTCTCTTTCAAATATGTTATCTTGTGATTCAAATCAAAGACAACTGTTAATAAAAGAGTTGTTCCTGAAAAAGAAAATGGGCCTGCTCTCTTGGGGTCTTTCAACTATTTCTCTAAAAGTTAATTCACAGGACATACTTGAGATGTGAGAATTATTAGTCAATTTTATATACTAGAACTTCTTTTCTATAAGAGAAGAGAATTCTTTCTGTACAGTTATTTTAAGTAATTTACTTATGTCAGGAAGGACAATGAGGGTGTTCAAACCTCAATAACATATTGTGAACTTGCTTAGTCAATATTGACTTTCTTGGGAATTAGACAATATAGATGTCTGTTTTGATATATTTTATTTTTAACCGACATTTTTATGAAAAAGTCCTATTTTTTATTTGTATATATTCTTGTTCTAACTCCCACCCACTCCTGCTCCTTCCAGTCACTCTTTTTTCTCCACTTCTCTCCATCTCCTCCCC
Organism: Sigmodon hispidus; assembly: GCA_004025045.1. Taxonomy (NCBI): domain Eukaryota; kingdom Metazoa; phylum Chordata; class Mammalia; order Rodentia; family Cricetidae; genus Sigmodon; species Sigmodon hispidus. The sequence continues at coordinate 18,092 of PVIH01025006.1, read as the reverse complement.
AGCAACGGCAAGAGGTCCCAAGATCCCAATGCATCCACTCCTGGCAGATCTGCTTTCCTCACTCCAACATCAAAACTGGATCAGGTGTTCTTCTGAAGGGACTGGGATCCAAGGTGACTGTCCAAGGTGTTGCAGATCCCAAGCTGTTCAGTGTTTGTGGTTTCCAGCTTGAACATGCTTTGCTTTTTGCTTTTTTGTTTAGAGTCCACTAATAAGTGTGTATGTTCCCTGCTTATCTTTCTGGGTTTGTGATACCTTGCTCAGGAAGTCCAAGGTGTTGCAGATCCCAAGCTGTTCAGTGTTTGTGGTTTCCAGCTAGTACATGCTTTGCTTTTTGCTTTTTTGTTTAGAGTCCACTAATGAGAGTATATGTTCCCTGCTTATCTTTCTGGGTTTGTGATACCTTGCTCAGGAGGATATTCTCCAAATTCATCCATTTGTCTCAAAATATTAAGAAATTATTTTTTCTTACTGCTGAGTAGTACTTGATTGTGTAGAAGTACCACAGTTTGTTAATCCATTCAAAATTACACTCTTCTTATCACATTTTACCAGCAGCTGTGTAGGCAGGCCCTCACTATGACATAAGACAACATGAGAGGAGATCCTGTTTTTCAGGATTGTGTGGAGTTGTTCAAGTCACTGTTATGAGTCCTGATATCAGGATCTAAGTATCTAGTCAGTTATGACTCCAGATCTTCATCACACACTATTGGTGTCACTGAATAAATTTCCAGAGCAACTTCAGCCATGAATGTAAAGAAATCTTTGTATTTTAAAGTTATCCAAAGTTCATAATTTCAGATATGTATATAATTCATGTAGGGCCACAGCCAGTACTGCATTTCTGAATGACACATATAGCTCTAACATGAGATTATTAGACATTTCTAGGCAAGAAAAATGGAGAGTGTCAAAAAAGTATTTCTGGAAACCACTGTATGCAGCACAAGAAAAAGTAAAAAGCACAAAACAGTGAAAACCAGAGCTCAGAACTCACTTGTCAGTGGGAAGAACTGATGAGACATGGAACCAGGAATGTGATCAACATTAGCTCAGATATGCACACCAGCAGCTAAAAATTTTGTGGCCTGAGGTCACATATCATACATGCAGAAAAAACATTGCATGTTAAAATGCAATGTAGTTTTGGCCTCAACGCAAATATTTTAAAAAACAATGTTGCAAATCAATAATCACTGTAGTTTTTATAGCATCCTATTCGTTTAGAAAAAAATTGGCTGATTTATTTTCCAAACTTTCTTTAGAAAATAACATCAATTTGGGAGTTTTGTTTCTTCATCCTGTATGTTATCCTGCAGACTCAAATTTTAGACAAGTGATAGAAATGAGTTTTACTTGAGAATAACAGGGAGACTGATATCTTGCATGAGACACAGTGTCCTAATCTTTAACAAGGAATAGTGACATCTCAAAAATATTATTTATTAATCCACATCAGATTAATGTTGTGGGCTAGAGAATTACAGAGGGACAAATTTGAGCTTCATAAAAGGGCAAACCCACCAGATCCAAGGTTATGATGGAGTGTTTAACCATAAGCAACACAAATTGCCTTTGTGTTTTATTGTAGAAGGTTTCCCTGGCCCGTTTGGGCTCAAAAGTCTGAATCTTGACACCAAACAGGACTGGAAACCATCTACAACAGATGACGTCCCAAGGTGAGTGGAACACCGACAGAAAGCCTGAGAAAGTTTAAAAAGCTTGAAAAACATTCTAGGTCACTGAAACACAGCTAAAAGCAGCTTTGTGAATTGCATATTTGAATTGATTTAAGGTATACAGACAGAGTGGTGTTCAGGCAGGAATGTAAAATGACGTGTCTGCGGCACACAGCTTAAACCCATACATTTCACAGAAGGCTTGACATAAGTGTGATTGATTTAAGGTTTCTGCATATACTGAACAGAAAGGAAATAGAGTCAGAGACAGTTTTTCTGGTAGCAGCATTTCCTGAGTCCGCTCTAGTTGCTGGCAGTGAGAGAAATGCAGAGGGTACCTCTGCCATATTGGAAAGCTGCCAAAATGGGCAGAGTCAGCAATCACAGTGATCCTAGCATTTTAAAAGTCCTTCTGGTTGGAAAATGATTAAGAATTCCCAATAAAACAGATTTAGACTCACAAAACCTCTAAACGGGGTACAATGCATGTAAAATATGTATAGGCTTCAGGGAGAAGAAAAAAGTGGGTCAAGAAAGCCCTTTAAGAAAGAGAAATAGGAAATAAAGATTAAAAAGAAGCAATGTAAAGATGGCAGATAAACAGAGTGTCTGGATTATGGTTATTGTGTTTTGTTTTAATTTTTTAACTTTTAATGAGCTAACTGCAGAAAGGCAATTGATTGCTAAGGCTGCTAAGTTAAACAAATACATATACTTTAAAGATATCTTGACTTTGAAATCTGTTTATAAGAATATGTTGCTTGGGAAAAGAGTTCCTATTTTTGTATCCACAGAAGATCAAAACATGTGGGTTGGTTTGAGGCAAATGTGGTTTCATTTGTCAAGGCCATCTGAACATTCTCAGCCTCCAAGATATCAGCTGAGATGATCCAGACTCAAGACCCCACAAGACTGCCATCGTCTGTTGACAGCAGGAAATAGTAAAAGAAAGAAAGCTATGTCCAATTTCCCAAAATATTACTATTAATGTTTGTTTTCATTATAAATGGTTAATGGTCATAGTCAATCATTTTCAAAAATAGGGGGGGAATATGTTATAGAAATGATTAGAAAAGATAAGTGGATTTTGCTTTATTGATATAAACTTAAGGTCAATTTTGTTATGCTGTATGTATTTTTCTACTCTTAATTAAGGTATGATGCTAATGTAACTCATTTAAAATTGTAATATGTAATTGAGGAATGCAAATTAATAGTCATCTATGATAACCAAACTTATAATCATGTTAGTTAGGTTTTATAGGTATACAAAGATATATTTCAATTAGATAGGCAGTCTTCAAACATTTCAAAGACATGCAGAATATGGCATTATTAGTGTTTTAAGAACTTAGACTTTTTTGGACAGTGAGACAGGTCTGACCCTGGCAGCACCAATGTATTTCAGGAAGATGATGGGCATTGAAGAAACTTCATGTGGAATTTTCTTTGTGGCAACAGTTAGCCACTGGACAAGAAACTGTTCTGGTATTGACTGCTTGATAGTATGCTGTATGAAATGGACATGCAGGTTCCATAGGAATGTGACTTCTGAACTTTCACAGAAGAAGCTGAGATGGTCCTTCAGATTCCTGCTTTACAGAAAAAATGCCAGGCATCTTTCAGGACAGAAGGAGAAGCAACTGATGAACTTGACAGATTTCCTGCATCACTGAAAGTTATGCCAGAGATTTTGGGCCATAAAAGGTGAAGATGATGCCCCAACATTACAAAGGAACTTTGGGTGACTGTCCAGGCAGACATGTGTCATCTCTGTCATTTTCTAGACTTTGGAAGTTTCTTGCACTTCCTGTTTATTTGGGTAATATTATATCCTTCTGTGGTCTTTGATGTGGTTGAAGGTTTAATAGTTATAGGTATAGTTCTTTTTAGTTTAAAAGGTATATTAGATATGAAACTTTAGACTCAGAAGAATAAAGTAGATAATGGAATATTCTCTTTAATTTTGTGAATACAAATAGACTGGATATTGTGAATGTAATTTTTCCTTGATAGCTGTTATGTTGTATGTAATTTTGCTATATGGAAATTGAAACCTTTCTTTTTGATTAGATAGAAAAGAGGGAGTATGGTGGGAATACTCTCTGTATACTGAAAATAAAGTAACTGGTTTGGCCTATGAGAAGTGCCACAGATGTGGGTGGAAAATCAGAGGACAGACAGGTAGAAGGAGGGTGGAGTTAGTCAGTCTCCATCCAACCCCTGAAGAAGAAACCTGTAAGAAATACAGGTGAGCCATGCACTGGGCCATGTGGCAGGTAGATTAGTAGATTACAAGAAATGGGGTGAATTAATACGAAAGAGCTAGCTAGTAATGTGCTTGAGACATGGGTCAAACAATATTACGTTAATATAAGTGTCTGATTCATTTCTTTGGGGGACAAAAGCCACCGCAAGCCAGGTACAAAACTCCGGGCCCAAATAGAAGAGAAGGTCTATCCCAAACATCAAGTTGTATGAATGTTGACCCTAGTTAGTAACCACATATCCTGGTCTTCATAAAGGAGTGACTAGATTTTATAAGTCATTACTAATATAAAAACTAGTCATTCAACAAGTAGAGAAATTATTGCTTTGGACCCTGAAGTGAGAGCTAATTTTTACCAATTGCAAAAGCATGAAGTGATAATCAAGATCCTTTTATAGGATCTTTTTGGTATAGAAGCAGGAAACCATCAATATTTCAGTTTCCAAAGTTTTTTTGAGAATATTTCATCAACTCAGGGTACCTGTGGTTTCCCTATAATATTTTAAAATTTAAAAGAATAATTTATAGATAGTTCTAATTTCCCAGCTCATAACTGAACTACTTGCAGAGTCATTTGATATACTTATATAAACATGAAAATAAATAAACACATATACTTTTATTAACATACAAATGTTTATTTATTTTATGTATGTTTATAAATATAAATATATGTTTCATGTATATACTAAACACATACATGGAACAATTAATATTATAAGTCGTTTTCAATGATAACAAGAAAAACTGCAACCCATTGGATAGCTTATAGTTTTTATAAAAAGTAGGTGAGCAAATAGCAAGATTCATAGAATATGACAGTGGAGAGGGGTCAGGAGAATTCTTCACCCTTTTTGGTTGGGAGATAAAAACACAGAATCTAATATTAAAAGTGATGCACACCAGGATATCTTAGAACTTCCTGGCTTCTGAAGAAAGACCATACTGGTCCTATGTGTTCCTGTTGTACCTTGACACCCCCTGCTGGCCCTGAGTGTCTCTGCAGTGAGGTTGTTGAGCAGGTTCACATTGGGTTCCCTCACTGTGTCTCTGGTAAAGTAATACATGGCAGTGTCCTCTGTTTGCAGACTGTTCAGTTTTAAGAAAACTTGGCTCTTAGAGGTGTCCCTGCTGATGGTGATTCTGGATTGCAAAGCTGAATTATAATTTGTGCTTCCATTACTCCATATAATTCCCATCCACTCCAGACCCTTTTCTGGAGGCTGGCTGATCCAGCTTACTTCATAGTTGGTTAAGGAGAATCCGGAGACAGTGCAGGTGAGAGACAGGGTTTGTGAGGGCTGCACCAGGCCTGGTCCTGACTCCTTCAGCTGTACCTGGGACAGGGCACCTGTGGATAAGCAACATCACCATAAGTCCCACATCCCATAGATGACATGTCTGGACCCTCTCCTGAAACCCTAACACACTTACAGCTTGGAAAGGACACCAGGGCCAGGAGCAGCACCAGGACAGCCATGCTGTGTTGGAGTTTCAGTGAGAAGGAGATTGAGCTTCTTAGGTAGGTCTTGGCTTTAAGCCTGAGCCTGGGGGCTGTTTTGCATTGGGGGAGGTTCCTGAGAGTATAAAAGGAAGCACAGGTTAGGGTACAATTTCCCTTTCATGACAGTGAGATTTGCCATGTGAATCTTAAAGAAACTGGAGATGAAATCTCAGGAACATTTTTCCTGATACTTTCTAGATTGCCAAGCCCAAATAAATAGAAATTAGTATGAGTTATCTTGAGAGCAAAACATCAGAATATTTACACTAACTGAATTCACCTTTATTTATTCAGTGCAGGTAGAACAGGGTCCTCAATTCATTAATATGTCTTCCAGTAGAGGACTGAAATGACACTGTGGCTTTTTGTGACCAGAAATCCTGATTAAGGAACTACTTCATTTTATTTCTTTGGTGTCTGTGGAGTTGTGTTGGGTCCTGCCTGAGTATTAAATGGTCCTTGATATGAGAGCAGTGAAGACTGAGAAAAATCAGAGACAGCAGGAATCAGACAACAGTGTTGGGGGCTGTCAGTGAAAACTGTAGCAACTCTGAGATTATTTGATTTAAAAAATTTCATCTATATGTGGCTTATTATTATTTTCACTCTATTTCTTTTGTTATTTGCTTATAAAATAGACTTTTTCATCCATGTATTCCTTTCTTCCCCTTCCTTCCCCCTCCCACCCTCTCTCAGCCAGCCTTCAGCCTCCCTCCTCCAAATCCCCCAATCCATCTCCTCCCCCAAATGAACAAGAAGTGCCCAGGTGGATCAGCTCAGCATTCACTCCAGGCAAGTCTCTTTTCCTCATCCTAATATCAAGACTGGGTTAGGTGTTCTTCCAGAAGGAATGGGCTCCAAAGAGCAGGTCCATGCACAGAAACACAGTCTGATCCCTCTCCTTTAGGCTCCATATACTACCCATGTCAGTAGACAGTTGCCTATCTTTGGAGGGCCTAGTTCCTTTTCCTGATGGTTCCCTGGTGGCTGTTCTTGATTCAGTGACCTCCCCAGAGTTCCAGCTAGCCATTACTGTGGGAAATTTCCTCATAGTCTCTATGCCCTTGCTCATATAGACTCTCATCCCTTGCTCTCTGCTGGACCAGGAATTAAGCCCAGTGCTCAGCCACAAATCCCTGCCTCTATCCTCTATTCGTTGTTGGATGTAAGTTCTGTGATGGTACTTAGGTGGCTATTCAATTGACTATAGGGGAAATCCTATCTAGGCAATATCTTTACTATTGGATGGAGATCTAGCCAGGGACATCCTGTGAGTTCTTGGAGGTTTCCTTATCATTTTTTCTAATCCCACATTGGCTTCCTCTATGGTGATCTTAATAGAGATTATTTGTCATAGGCTTTGATACACTAAAAAAAGAGATGGAAAACTCTCCCCTTCTCAAGGACACCATTGTTGCAAAGTACAGTGTAAACACTTCCTTGTAGTGGGACTTTGTTCTAGTTCATTATAAATATTTGTCCTTCCTACTGGTTTGAAAGAAGCTGATTTGCCAGAAGTCTATCAGGAAGTGTGGGTGGGGCTACTAGACTAAGAAAACTCTGGAATAAGGAAGAGAAGCCAGCAAAGGCAGCAGCAGACACAGAAGAGAGAAACTCAAATGCTGCTCTGAGAAATGACACCAAGCTGCATGATTAAATGAGATCAGAGTCATGGGTTAGTTGAAGAGTTATGAGTTAGCAAGTTATATGACTGGGCCATAGGTCACTCATCATGAAATTAATACAAGCCTTTTTTTGAATTTTTGTGGCCAAGTGGCAGCAGGGCTGTTAATAGGTCCAAAGATCAGGGCTAGGCTGGAAAGTGTGGACCAGAAACTTCATATTAAAGTTTCTCCATTTTTAAAACATCTAACTATAGGCCATAAAGAATAGGAAACCTGGTACTCAAACCTTTGGTTAAAGCATCTTAGTTTTAGCCTTGCAGGGGAAAAACAAATCTGTACTATCTGACCTTGAGCCATGATAAAAAGGTTACACTATGGAGTCTCTATGGGCATCCACAGAGTTTTCTTATACTTTAGACTTCTCAAAAAATAAATTTGGAGAAAGTCACTCACAAATATTTAGTACAAGGTTTAGTTTTTTCCTTTTTCACATGGTAAGAAGAAGAGAAGAAATCTGTGGGACTGATTTGTGTCCCATCTTACTGAGGCTCAGACTTCACCTTCTCACTTATGAACATCTTACCTGGTCACTAGTCTTAGTACCTTTTAATTGATGTCAGTCAATCTCTACGTAATTTTCTATCTTTCCTGTCACTGTTCTCTGCTTGAGTCTATACCCATGACCCTAAGTATGACTGTTGCATTAGTGAAGGCTGGGAAGGTCCATGTTTCACAACTTCCATGTGTATTACTCTTGTACTTGTGTTGCCCATGGCTTCAGTGGGTTCACGATCAGGCAGATCCTAGTCAGTTGTGACTAGAGGGCTTGTGTATCTCCTTTCTGCTCTGAGCAAGGTGTCTGGTCGATTGTCTCTGCTCTGGACAGGGAACTGTGTTTCTAAGACCCTCAGTCCTTGTCTGATGAAGCAGTTCACCCTGGAGCCAGGGCTCAGCCAAATAGGCCCTAGATGCTTTGGCTGGGATGAGTCAGAGATCAGACCCTCAGGTGTGAGCCTGATCCTGGAGAGGAATTCTCCAGACTGTGGCCCAGGGGTGGGAACTGCTCACCCTTTACTTTGCTTTGGATGGCCATAGATTTCAAAGCACTCTGGCCTTGTCTGATAAAGCAATTCACCCTGGAGACAGGGCCCAGTCAGGCAGGGCCTAGGGTGTTCTTTGACTCTGGCCTGGATGATGAAAGAGTTTCAAAGCCTTTGGTCCTTGTCTGATGATGTAGTTTGGGGCCCAGCCTGGCAGGGTCTAGAACCTTCTGCTGGGATGAGTCTGAGATCAGACTCTTTGATGTGAGCCTGATCCCAGGGACAAATTCTCCTGTTGTGGCTCAGGGGATGGAATTCACTCACATAAGATTAGTGGTATTAGCTTTAGAATATTCTCTTATCTGTCGGGACGTTGAGCTTAAGGAATATTACTGTTTCATCTATCTCTACCTATCCTTATATGTCTGAGAAATGTTTCAAATGAAATATTTTGTCTAAGGTCTAAGTCTGTCTAGACATCTACTAGAAAATATAATTGCAGAGGAGGCAGACACTAAAAAGAATGAAAACCTTATTTGTGAGAAAAGAGATCTTGTTTGTGTGACTCTTTTTCAAACAGTTAGGCCAAGTTATCAATGTGACCCCAGATGTGTGGGATAAATTGTGTCCTATAAATGATCAATCAGACTGATAAAGGTTTCAAGAAATGTATGCCAAGGAAATAACAAATGGGAAAGCTACAATTACATACAAACAATTCTCTTCAAGGAACAGTTAACACTTTCAAGGTCAATTAACACCAAAACTCACTGAGATTTTTGCTTTACCTCTAGCAGAGCCCTTGGGTCAGTTGGGTCAGGATTGATGGTGCCAATTGAGTTTCTAGTTCACATATCTGTGATTCCCAGCATGCCTTCTCATTATAGAGATGTGTACATAGACTCTCTTCTACCTTTTTCTTAAAGATTTCATTTTTTATTTCTTGAGAATTTGTACACAGATGTAATGAATTTTTATCACATTTGCTCAAATTCTGCCTCCCACCATCCACTTTTTATTTCAAAATCAATGTGCATTTTGTAAACCCAGTGACTCCACTTAGTTCTGCCACTGTGCTCATGCATGTGAGGTTAATACTGGAGCATGGGTAGCCTCTAACGAACAGAAACTCTTAAGGAAACTGACTCTTCCCTTTCCAGAAGTTGCAATTTATCAACAATTCTTTATCTAAAGATTAGACTTCATAACCTAAACCCTGTTATGCTGGGAAGTTGGCTGGTGTGCTCTTGTGTGTGCAGTTACAGGAACTACTGGTTCATGAATGCAGGAGCCTTGTAATGGCTGAAAACACTGTTTTGCTGACATCATTTCTTAACTCTGCTTCCTAAACCCCTTTCCTTCTTTTCTATGCTGATTTCTAAATCTGTGAGAGAGAAGGAATAATTGAAATGTCTCCTTGGACTGAGAACTCAATGGTTTAATATTCTCTGCATGTGGACTAGTTTAAGTCTGCAAGGCCCCCTCTTTATGGTGTGGCTGGAGGAGTCCCTCCCAGCCAAACCCTAGTCCTGTCTGCTAGCGAGAGTCTGAGATCAGACTCTAGGGATTGACCGTGTCCTGGAGAGGGACTCTCTGGATCGTTGCTCCAGGTGCCAGAATCTCTCATATTCTTTCATATGTAAGGACTACTGAAGGTCCTTTTGTAGCTGGTGTTATATTCTCAGGAGCACATTGTGCATGTTCTTAGTCAAAATAAAATCATTGAAAATTAGAGCCTCTTGAATTTGGTTCTATTTTATTCAATAAACTTGTTTAAAACATTTACCCTGCTAAACAGTATTACTGTGAGCTATTTAGGCTGCTCTTCTGCTTGACTCAAAATGATAGTGATTCTTTTCTTTCAGCATTAGGTTGACTCATTCAATTCACTGTTATGTGTCCTAATCACAGGATTTTAATAGTCTATTCAATTTGTTTTCAAGCTTAATCTTTGAACATTAGTGTCACTCAAAGAGTCCTCAGGGAAGCCTAATATGTGCATATTATCTTTTCATTTTTAAAGCCACCTCAAGCCCATAATTCATTAATATGGATCCCATAGCTAGAAATGCTTCTTTGAATAAAACTTCTCTAGTTCACATCTGAGACACCAGGATCCCCCAGTCAGCAGCAACAGACAGTGACAAAGGAGTAACTCTGGGAAACTTTGTAAGCAGCAAAAGCACCAACGAACAACAACCTCAAAATAAGAGAACTCAGTTGTCTATAGAAATGGCTGATGGGAGATGAACCAGGGACTGTAGCTGATCCCAGGTGGTGTAGTGGAGAGCAGGCACTATCACCTTGACCTAGAGGCATGGCTTTTAGGCCTTAAAGCCCCAGTTTTCAGGCTTGGCTAGAGGGTCAGATCAAGATCAGGAAGGAGCAGTTCTGCCCCTGTTCCTTCTTTCTGTTTCTTTCTTATTGTCTTGGATAAAGGACCTGATTTGATTTAGCCCTCTGCACAAGTCCAGATTTCCAGAACCAACAAAACTGTTCACTGTTCAAGCTCTTTTTTTTTTTTTTTAAAAAAAAAAAAAATTAACTCTTTGTTAGTTCATGTACCCAAAAAAAAATATTGTGAAAATTCATGTCTGGGTATAGATCACTAAAGCAATGGTTCTGTATTTAATAGTCAAGACTGTGTTTAGCCATTTTGAAAAGATAATCTTTATTTTTGTATGCCATAATATATATTGCATTCCTAGACTTAATTCTTTTTTCTTTTTTATTAATAATGAAGTTATTGTTTTTATCTGTGCATATCCTTGTTCAAGCTCCTTTTCTCCTCTCTCCCTTTCCAGTCACTCTCTCTTCTCCATATCTCTTTATCTCCTCCTTAGCAAGGCCAGGAGGTCCCGAAATCCCAATGTGGCTTAGTTCATCATCCACTCCTGGCAGATCCAGTTTCCTCATCCCAACATCAAGACTGGGTCAGGTGTTCCTCTGGCGAGAGTAGGATCCAAGTTGCCAGTCCAAGTTTTTTCAGATTCCAATGTGTTCAGTGCTGTTCAAACCCTTGTATCAGTGATAAACCCTTAATAAATATTACAACAATATTTGTCAGTTACTGGTGATTATTAAATGCAATAATATGCTTTGATGGGCACACTTGCAGTTAAAAATATTTGTCCATTGAGGGCATACAAATATGCCACCTGAGAAATCATTACTTGTGAATTTGAGTGCAAGCTAATTTCTACCAAAATACAAATGTTTAAAAATGTAATCTTTAGAAATCTACATCTAAGTGTATTCTTTTAAATTCTGTTGGTCTAGAAGAAGTTATATCAATGTCTCAGTTTCAAATATATTGTAAAAAATTACAATATTTGAGGAAAGTTGCAATATCTACATCACATACTCAAAATCAAAGAGAAATAGTTATAAATCATCTAAAACTTTAGGCTTCACATTGAACTTAAAGTCAACACTATTATAAGTTTAGACACCTTATGAAATATCAGTTGTTACATATATATTTAAGCATATTTACACAAATATATATACATTAGGAGCCATTCTGTCTGGTGATTAGAAGCACCTGCATGGCTTATAGGGTGTGTGGAAACAACAATTTGTTCCAATTTTTTGCACACATAGAGAGTTGAATCACATATGGCAGCCCAGAGTGTTCTCTAGAGAATATCCTTGGTTGGAAGAGGAAACCACAGTTTCTGACATTAAAAAGTGTGCTCATTCAGCATAGTCCAACTTCCTATCTCCTGATGTAACTTTGAATGGTGGCTCTGAGGAGTCACTGCTGGTTACCCATGCCTCCTGCTGGTCCTCACTATCTCTGTAGGGAGATTTTTGAGCAGGCTCACACTGTTGTTCTCTTCTTGTGTGTCTGGCACAGTAATACATGGCTGAGTCCTCAGTTTGCAGACTGTTCATGTTTAAGAAAATTTGGCTCTTGGAGTTGTCCTTGCTGATGGTAAGTCAGGATTTGAGGGCTGAATTATACACAATGCCTCCAACAGTCCATAATCTTGCCATCCACTCCAGACTCTTTCCTGAATGTTGGTGAACCCATCTTACACCATAGCTTGTTAATGAGAATCCAGAGACAGTGCAGGTGAGAGACAGGGTTTGTGAAGGCTGCACCTGGCTAGGTCCTGACTCCTTCAGCTGTACCTGGGTCAGGGCACCTGAAAATGAGCAACATCACCTTTAGTCATACATCCCATAGATGACATACCTGGGTCCGTTTCCTGAAACCATGAAACACTTACAGCTTGGAAAGGTCACCAGACAGAGTAGCAGATCAAAGACAGCCATCCTGAGTTGGAGGGTCTTGTGAGAAGGAGCTGGGGCTCCTCACCTAGTCCTGGTCTTTCAGCCTAAGCATGAGAGCCGCTTTGCATGGGGGGAGGTTCCCAGGAGAATAAAAGGAAATGTCAGGCAACGTTTCCAATTTTCTCTCAGGCAACTGAGATTTACCTTGTGCTTCTCATTGGAACTGGTGACAAAATAATCAAGAACATTTTCTAATTCTGTGTATTCAATTCCATATAAAGAGAAAACTTTATAATCTATACTGTGTAGGCCTTGGATGCCACACATAATGTGTCTACATTTATTCTATGTAGATAGAGTATAACACATCCTCCATGTCTTATATATTCTTGTAAATTCCAGAGTGTTTAGTATATTTAGTCATATGATGAACTTCAGGCACTGACTCATGTTTAGTCTAGATTAAAAAACTATTTAAATTTTTCTTTGTGTCAGTGAAGTCAATGTTTTTTTTAAATCATTCACCTTAAAATTTCATTTTAAGAAATCAACTCATAAACATTTAGTGCATGTGATTTTAAATATTTATCTGAGGCAAGGCTAAAGGGATTGATTTTGCTCTTATACCAATGATCTCAGTTTATACCTGTCCAATCTGGGACACTTCACCTGGAGACCAGTCTTAGTATAGATCTCATACTCTCTTATATTTCCTTTCTTATTGCTTTATTTCATTCCTAAATATAATTATTGCATTCGTCAGAGATGAAGGTCAGCTGTTCATAACAACTCAAGAAAATCAGGAGAATGCAACCCGGCTTGAGGGTTATATTAATTGAAGTAATAAAAAGACAGAGAACCCCTATTGATTTCTAGAAGTGGAGAGGAAGATATGCTTAAATAATGGAACTATTGTATTTGAGAATGACTATAGACACAAAGAGATTGTAAAACACTTATCTAAACTTTATTAAGGTAATTCACCTGGGAAATAAAGAGAATAGCTCAAAACCCGTTCTGAGGGTCCAGAGAACATCTAAGATATCTTTCACCTTGAACACCCAATGTCTTGTGTCCCTTATTCCTCTGTGCAGAGCTACTGTACTGTAAGTCACAGTGGTGAAGACATGTCTTGATATTGAGTTGACAGACATATCTTTCAAACTCTGATTGTCACCCACTTCTATCAGTTCCCCTTGCTTATGACTCTGAAGGTTAGAAGAATGTTTTCACACATTATCCTTAGTTCTTTTCATTCTGAGTTTACTGAGATTTCATTGTGGTTATAAAATTCTGGGAAACAAGATCACAGGGACTATTGCATATTTTTACAGCACATTTTGGAAGTGGTATAAGATTTCTTACTCCAAGATTTTTAATAGTTTATATATGTATTAGTGATCTCCAGTTTTGTGGGTTTCTCTATCCATGAAACTTACGAGAAGGAAGTCACTAAGTAAATTCACTCAAAGGAAAAGTGTTTAGACAAAGCTGTACATTTTTCAATAGAGACGTGATTCTTATACTTAAGTATCTCTTCAGTTATTTATTTACTTTTTTAGAGTGGACCTATGGACTCTCAGGTAATGATCAGCATCAGACTCTAGTATCAGACTGTGTATTTTTAAGATCGTTAGAATTTTGTCAGGGTAGCACAGCTATGATCATCTGAAAAATGGAAACCCCATTTGGAAAAGTGGCCCCAACTGATTGCCCAGTTTGCAACCCTGTAGTGTCATTTTACCAACCTTGTAATGGCACAATTTCCATTATATTTTTGAGAAAGAAGTTGGTGAATTTTTCCTTTGAAACACGGACATAAAATTCATTGCAGAAGAAGACATTTTATGAAGACTGGGAATAGAGTGTGTCAAAGAATCCTTCATCCCCACTCCCTCTTTCCTATGCCCATCTCTCCAGATGACCCATTTCTACTCCTCTTCCTCTCATGTCTCTTACTGCCTCTCCTTCATTCCATTATTTTTCCCTCCCTGATAACCTTCCTGGTTTTTGCTTTCTCTCTCCTTTCTCTTTCTTCTCACTCATGCCCAATCTCTTTTTCATTACTTCCATTGTTTCCTTTTCTGACTTTGTGTAGGAACTTGTTTGTTATGTGTGCATAGTTGTAGTGGCTTTATTGCACCTGTAAGTCTTTGTCAATCTCCTCTACAACCATCCAACTTCCTCCTGTCTCATTTTTTAGGATATATGAAGAACATTATATATATTATATATATTATAATATATTCACTTATTCTCATTATTATGACAGTCATTGATCCCTGCCTTAATTGTCACACACTCCAGAAAGGGTCTTCTCTGTCCAAGGCATATACAATCTATCAGTAAATATATAGAAAGACAGTTTAAGTCTTCTTGGCAAAACACAAGTAGTTATTTTCTCATGTGATATTTTGACTTTAATTTTGATCATATCTGTGTTTTAATTTTATGAATTTGAAAATTGTTTTAGTTTTAAGGCATGATTCTCTCAGTCAAAACTATTGAGGGTCTCATGGGTGAGACATCTGCAGTACCTTTCCTATATGTGCTGAACCATTTAACTGGCTTAGTGTTATAATATTATATGTTATAATATATAATATATACATAATGTCCTTGGCTACCATCTCACAGACTCCTACCGATTCTCTAGTACTTACATTCTTTCAGCCCACTGTTCAGTGGTTTTCCTTGAGCCTTGTGGTAGGAATAAGCAAGTGGGAGATATGTGGAAGTTTTTATATAGATACCTTAACTGTGAAAAAGCACTCACACAGTTGTATATTCTTAGCTCTGACGAATCATAAATTTTCAAGTTCAATGATGGCTGTTTGTGAATAGAGTGTTATTTTATTTGGGGATGTGACAATTGGTGACTCCACAGATGGGTATATGAGCAGCACTATTGTGTTACAAAAAAAAGCATGACATTTGGATGAAAATGTATTTTGAGAGCCAAATGCAGGGGAAGTGGAAGAAAATAGTTGTGTAAAGATATGAATAAAGTATGTGGCAAATGAAGAATTATGAAAGGGTGAAAGGCACTTGCAAAAGTGCTCAACTTCTTTAGTCATCAAAAATGGTAAAGCAAAATTTCACAAAGTATAGTTTGTTAAAAGTCCATCACCTTAGAATGTGAAAGGCCTTCTATTCTATGGTGCCAACGAGCATCTGGTTCATGATCGGTGGATTCATTCCATTACCAATTGAAGTATTTTAATTCTAGTAATTATGTATGAACACTGGAGTTATTCCCATTTTAATCCCTTTTCTTCAACAGCCCCCGACAGTGTAAGTGTGTTGGATACATCCTTCACTTCTCTTGGAACTGGAATTTCTTACAAGCACTAGGATGATCCAGTTCTGGGAGAGGATTGTGATACCCCTCTGCCTTGATGACAGTTCCCTAGTCACTTCTTAGCATTCCTGAGAAACCAAGACTCATAGGAATGTCCCTTTGAGTTTTCTTCCCTTTCTTTCAGTCTGTTAGTCTTACTTGGAAAATGCTCAGTCTCCCTAACCTCTTCTTCTCCTACCTGTACTTTTTTCTAAAATGAAACAAGCAAGCTTTTTTTTCCTGTCTTGCCTTTGTTTTTTTCTTACCTTATTTCTTTTCTTTTTTACAAATGGGCACAGTTCTAAAGACACTTATGTGTTGCTGTGGAAAGATCCATTTCCTTTATCAAAGCTTTATCAGAGCTCCTTTATCCATCTTGTTTATCCATCTCCTTATATCAAAGATATAAATAATTTTGGTTAATATTTGTGAAAATATGATTTAAATAATAAATACTTGGAACTAACATGGAATTTTAGCATAGAGACCATGTTGTTATGGTTACAGATGTCAAGGAAAGATGTGTAAATATGTAGGCCTAAGGGAAAGAAAGAAAGTGTGTCAGAAAAATTCTTTAGTGCTGGTGAATTCAGTAGTTTGTACTGAAAAATGAGGAAATAATCATATAAAAGAAAAGATGAAAAACAAAATAGTTCACATATACAGTAGTTCTGAGCATCATATAAAATCCTGTGAACCCCAACAGAGAGATTTAATTGCTTTCCTTGTGATGGATTCTCTGTATGCTGAAAATAAAGGAACTGATTTGTCCTAAGTGCAGAACAATAGAAGTGAGTGGAGAATCAGAAGACAGACAGGTAGAGGAGGGTGGAGTTAGTCAATCTCCATCAGACCCCTGAAGAAGACAGACATGTAAATCCTGAAAATTTTAGTATGCCATTTTTTTTTACTGTTGAGTAGTACTCCATTGTGTAGAACTATCACAATTTGTTTTTGTTATGCATTCATTCTTTGTCAAACAAATGTTTAATTTACGGGCAACTTGGAGCAGAATCATACCTCAAGACTTGAAAGATTTAGTCGCAACAATTATGGAGGCTGGTCATGAGTTATAATGGCAAACATGAGACAGAGTAAACTTGGGTCACAGAAAAATGAAATAGGTATGAGATTAAATTATTGTTCAAGACTGATTTCTTGATAATGGCCCATATGCTGAGTTGCAGAGACAGCAAATTTGATTATCACATATTGTCTGAATGGTGTTTAGCAGTTTTAAATGTTTGGCACATGATAAAAGAACAAGAAGAAAATTCAGAGTCATTTATTAAAATTACATAAGATCTAATAAGTCTTGACTTTTTAATGAAGATTGACTACAATTGTATAAAACATTTCAGATCTAGAAATCAGTTGAGTATTAATAGACTTTCTGGATTTTAAAAATGCTAATTCAGGTTATAAAAGTCATAAGGCCTTTAAAAGCAAGATCACCAATAAGAATATATTAGAAATATGGCTGGTTTTAAATCTCATGCCTAGGATCTTGCTTTGATGTGAGAATTAATATCTAAAACTTTCCAAAAAATTAAAATGTCAGGTGTTTTGATTTTAGTAATCGAGTTTATCTGTAATGGCATTATAGGCAAGGCATTCCTAGAAATCTTGACTTTCTAGTGATAATTCAAATTAATTACCTCAGTCATCTGGAATTTGCAGAACATGCAGCAAATATTGGCAATGGACTAATAAATGCATATCAAAAAGGGACAGACAATTTACCTTTTGCCATTGGGAAATGCAGTAGAGGGCTTCTGGCATGCAAGTGCTAATGTCAAATTTGGTTTTATTATTCCCTGTCAACATCTTAGGAGGGAAATCCAAGCACAGTTAAAGAAGTAGTGCTGAGTTAGTTAGAGACACTGTGAGCTACCACAGAAAGAACAAGATATAAGGAATAGATAAGTCGAGGTCATTCATGTGGCAAAGCAGATTAATGTAAATGGGTTCAATTAAGATGAGAGAGTTAGCTAGTAATTTGCCTGAGCTATAGACCAAATAGCATGTAATTAATACAAGCATCTGAGGTTTTATATGCTTTTGGATGGCTAAGCTGCTGTGGACAGGTCTTGATCTTGGAGCTAGGCTGAAACAAATAGGCTAGAAACTTCTTACAACCAATTGCGTCTAATATGGGACACAATCTACATAAAATCTTAGAAAATAAAAAGGGTTTGAGAACATTTAAAAGGAGCCAAAATACAACTTCTTAGTTGTATTTCTCATACCCTGGAGTTGTGGGCTGAGGCTTGAGCTAAAAATGTCAGGATTTTGGAGGGCATCTTAAGCTGCAACAAAGCCCATGCCTGAAATCTCACAGGAGCATAGATGTAATCAACAAACTGCATTTGATAAATTTAAGGTCACTGCTC
>PVIH01025005.1:0-21553 GCA_004025045.1 Sigmodon hispidus | reverse complement strand
TAAAAAAAAAAAAAAAAAAAAAAAAAAAAAAAAAAACAACAGCCTGGTACTGGCATAAAAACAGACTTGAGGACCAATGAAATAGAATCGAGGATCTAGACATTAACCCAAAAACCTATGAACACCTGATCTTTGACAAAAAGGCCCAAAATATTCAATGGAAAAAAGATAGTATATTTAACAAATGGTGTTGGCATAGCTGGATGGAAGTGTGTAGAAAAATGCAAATAGATCTGAGCCTGTCACCCTGCAAAAAACTCAAATCCAAGTGGATCAAAGACCTCAACATAAAGCCAGCCACTTTGAAATTGATAGAAAAGAAAGTGAAAAATACACTTCTACAAATTGGCACAGGTGACCATTTCCTAAATATAACACCAGTGGCACGGACACTATGACCAACAATCAATAAGTGAGATCTCCTGAAGCTAGGAAGCTTCTATAAATCCAAGGACACTGTCAATAGAACAAAAAGACAGCATACAAAATGGGAAAAGATTTCCACCAACCCTACAAGTGATAGAGGAATGATCTCTAAGATATATAAAGAGTTCAAGATTCTAGAGCCCAAAATCTTGAATAACCCAATCAAAAAATGGTGTTCAGATCTGAAAAGGGAATTCTCAGCAGAGGATTTACTAATGGCTGAAAGGCACCTGAAAAAGTGCTCATCATCATTAGCCATCAGAGAAATGCAAATCAAAACATCTCTGAGATACCACTTAACACCTGTTAGATTGGCTAAGATGAAAGGAACAGATGATAGCCTATGTTGGAGAGGATGTGGAACAAGGGATACACTCCTCCATTTTTGGTGGGAGTGTAAGCTTGTTCAGCCACTTTGGAATGCAATATGGCGGTTTCTCAGAAAATTGAGAATCAATCTCCCCAAGGACCCAGCAATACC
Source organism: Sigmodon hispidus (assembly GCA_004025045.1). Taxonomy (NCBI): domain Eukaryota; kingdom Metazoa; phylum Chordata; class Mammalia; order Rodentia; family Cricetidae; genus Sigmodon; species Sigmodon hispidus. The sequence goes on along the minus strand of PVIH01025005.1, from coordinate 20,646 downwards.
ACTTCTGGGTGTATACTCTAAAGATGCACATTCACACTGCAAAGGTATTCACTCAACTATGTTCATAGCAGCATTATTTGCAATAGCAAGAACATGGAAACCACCTAGATGTCCCTCAACTGAAGAATGGATTAACAAACTGTGGCACATCTACACAATGAAATACTATTCAGCAGTAAGAAAAAATGATATCCTAAAATTTTCAGGCAAATGGATGGATTTGGAGAATATCCTCCTGAGCGAGGTATTACAAACTCAGAAAGATAAGCAGGGGATGTACTCACTCATTAGTGGTCTCTAAACAAACAAAGAAGACAAAAGCCAAGCATGCCCAAGCTACAATCCACAACCACTGAACAGCTTGGGATCAGAAACACCCAGGACTGACCCTTTGCATCCCTCTCCAACTAGAGGAACACCTGACTCACTCTTGAGGGAGGGGGGACAAAGCTGTATTTGCCAGTATTGGAGACTGAACTAAGCATTATTGGATCTGTGGGACCATGGAACTTTCTGCTGCCTGCCCGGGGAGGAGATGGGGAGTAGTGGAGAAGAAAAAATGACCTGATGTGGTGGGAGGGGGAAGGGACCTTGAATAAGGATATACAGGGACAGAAAAAAAAATTCAGAGGAAAAGCTGAACACAAAGTAATTTTATGTATAGCAAATTATTTGCATTATGACCCTTGATAACTCATGCTTATGATTTTTATTTTCTTTATAGTTATTGTTAACTTATCAGCATTTTAAATTAAATTTACTGTTTTTCTTCATAAATACAAAATAAATAAAAATAGAAATATACATACAATATAACAACATTGCCCTTAAATTTGTATCAATAAACCAAAATCCATACCAATATAAAATATTTTGAGATTAATAGCTGATTTTTAGTTAAAGTAAATGCAATAATCTATATTTTTAAATTTGTTCCTTTTTAGAAAGAGATTGATTATGACTATTAACCATTTAAAATTAAAACAAATATTCATAAACATTATTTTGAAAATTTGGGTGCAACTTTCCCTTACTACTTCCTGCTAATTGAGGTATGCTGGCAATCTTACAGGTTCTTGAAACTGAATCATCTTAGTTGGAGTCTTGAAGTTAATTTGGCCATTTTTTCCCATCAAAGATTTCTCTGAAGTGGTTTAGGTTTACCAAACTATATTTGCCTGGAAGCAAATTTACGAGTTCTCATCTTCTGTGTAAACAAAAGCAGAACCTCTTTTTCTAAACAACATTTAATTAGACACAAATATAAAAGTCAAAATTGATATGTTGTTTTAACTTCTCAGCCTTTGCAATCAATTTTCTTTCTGCAGTAAGCACATTAACAGTTCAAAAATTAAAAGAAAACACATTAACAACTGTAATTCAGACTCTGTGTCTATTTTCTGTCTTCACATGGCTTATTTTATTTTTTTAATTACACTATTTCTCTTTTTTAGGTACTTTCCCTACTCTTTTTCTTTTCTCTCTGAAGCCTATATAGCTTTTGCACACACTGTGACGCGTCTAGAGGTTTTCTGAATCAGTTTTATTGCATATCTTTTTTATTGCAAATATTTTTCCAACCAGAAAAGCTTTTAAAATACTAGATAGTAAAGCACTGTTTTGGCTGCTGTCCCCACCCTGCTTGGTGGCTTTTCATCATGGAAGAGGTACCACAACCACTCTTATCTTCCCAATTCTTAGAATAGTATTATATAGTATTACCCTTACTCTGGGGAAATTCAGGTTCCACACTACCAACAAGCAGAGTATGACCACCACTGCCCATGAACTCTAAGTATTTGACACAAGGGTCTCTTAAAAGGCCACAGGTTTTGCCTTTAATGCTGAGTCAAGAAGTTTCATTTAAAGGAGCCAACCATCTGTTCACCACCACCAAACAGAGCAGTTGCAGAATATGCTGTTACCCTCTTTGACTCTGTTTCCTTTTTGTTCAATATAAACAGAAATCTTATGTTGATCATATGCAGTTTGTTGCTTATATCAGCTCCTCTTACACTATAGGAACCAGCCTGGTTTCAGCTTAAGCTGCATGCCACAAGCCTACTATCAAGTGTGTAGCCTACACACTACTCTATTATACAATACTTCAGTTATACAACTCAGAAGCCATTTTTTGCCTCATTTCTGTGCTCTAGAACCTTTTTTAAGCTTTCTCAGGCTTTATATGGGTATTTTGCCATGCATTGAAGTGCCACCTGTAACAAGAGGTTTCTGGCTTGTCTGACTGGTGGTCCAGACCTACAGACATGTAGTTCCAGACTGCCTAGCTCCAGGTAATCACACAAAGACTTATATTAATTTTATGCTGTTCAGCCTATGGCTCAGGCATATTTCTGGTTATTTCCTGCATCTCAATTCAACCCATTTTCATTAATCTCTCTTGCTATCATGGACCATGGCTTACTTATTTTGTTACATCTAGCTTGATAGGTGTCTAGATTGCATCTCCTTGACTTCACCCTCCTTCCCCATTCTATGATTTTCTATTTACTTCTAAGGTATCTGCCATAGGCCAAAACAGTTCCTTAATTCACAGCATATAGAAAGACTTCTCACATGGAGCCTATAAAGGCAGACCCATCAGAATAACACCAGATTACTCATTGGAAACAATGAAAGCAAGATGGTCCTGGTCAGATATTATATAGACACTAAAAGAGCATGTCTGCTAACCCAGACTACTACACCCAGCAAAACTATCAATCACCAAAAATAAAATAAACAAAATATTTTAGTACAAAACCAGATTTAAACTATACCTATCCACAAACACAGCCATATAGAAAACACTAGGGGGAAACTTCATCCTAAGGCAACTAGATTAAACTATAAAACCACAAGCAATTGATAATCCCATACAAGAAAAACCCAAAGAAGGGAAACACACATACACACACAAAAGCTACCACCAAAAGTAACATAAAATAACAATCATTGGTCATTAATATCCTTAATATCAATGGACTCAATTCACCTATAAGAAAACACACCCTAACATGATGAATACAAAAACAGAAGCCATCCTCCTGCTGCATATAAGAGACACACTTCAACTTCAAAGACAGATGCAGGCTCAGAGTAAAGGGTTGGGAAATGACTTTTCAATCAAATGGTCCTAAGAAATATGCTGGTGTAGCCACTCTATTATCTATCAAAACAGACTACAAAGTAAAATCAAACAAAAGAGACCAGGAATAAGCTGGTATAGTCAGGACAGCCTGCAATAATAAATTTCTGGATCAGCCCTGTTCCACCACTGCTTAGGCCTCCAAAAATGACACAGACAGTTATATTAATTAAATGTTGTTTGACCTATGCCTCATCCATATTGCTAGCTAGCAAGCTCCTGCATCTTAATTTAATCAATTTTCATTCATCTGTCTTGCCACATGACCCATGGCTTACCTGTGTTACATTTACATATTGATTCTTAGGCAGGTGGATCATGTCTCTCCTTGAATCCACCATTCTTCCTATTTATATATGCTCTGATATACCACCTGCATCTTGTAGTTGAGATGCACTACAACAGGCCAAAACAATTCTTTTATTGTCCATTGATATTCACAGCATACAGAAAGACATCCCACATGAACTGACATTACTTATGCATTTGAGGAAAAATCCACCAGATATAAAGTCTCAATTCTGAATATTTATGTCCCCAAAGGGCACTTACATATGTAAAAGAAACACTACTAAACTTTAAACCTCACATTTTAGCATTAAATGCCACATGTTAATAGTGGGATACTTCAATATACCACTTTCACTCTTGGATAAGTCAACCAGATAGAAACTCAACAAAGAAATAAGAAATCTAATATGCGCAGCCCATGAAACTTTTTTCCTAAATTGACCACAAATTCATTTATAAGGCAAACTGAATTAAAAAAAATATGTCAAAAAATTCATCTACCATGATCAAGTAGGCTTCATTTCACAGATTCAGGGGTGGTTCAACATATAAAAAACTGTGAATGTCATCCATCATAATAACAAACTGAAAGATAAAAACACATGATCATCTACTTAGTTGCTGAAAAAGCCTTTGATAAAATCCAACAGTCCTTTGTGACAGAAGTTCTGGAGAGATCAGAAATACAGGGAAAATACCTAAATATAATAATGGCAATGTACAGTAAGCCAAGAGCCAACATCAAACTAAATAGAGAAAAACTCAAAGCAATCCCACTAAAATTAGGAAGAAAACAAGGCTGTCCTATCTTGCCTTATCTATTTAATATAGTTCTCAAAGTTTTACCCAACAGAATAAGAGAACAAAAGTTGATTAATGAGATTCAAATTAGAAAGGAAGAAGTCAAACTATCTCTTTTTGCAGATGATGTGATTGTATACATAAATAACTCATGAAATTCTACCAGGGAACTTCTGCAACTGATAACTACATTCAGCAATGTATCAGGGTAGAAGATTAAATCAAAAAATAATAGTCCTCCTATACACTAATGATGAATGAGCTAAAAAAAATAAGGAAAATATTACCCTTTTATAATAGCTGTAAATAGCATTAAATATCTGGGGGTAACTCTAACCAAAGAAGTAGCAGATCTGTTTGACAAAAACTTTAAGTCACTGAGAAGGAAATTGAAGAGAATATCAGAAAATGAAAAGATCTCTCATGTTCCTGGATAGGTAGGATCAACATACTAAAAATGTCAATCTTACCAAAAGCAATCTACAGATTTAATGCAATCCCCATCAAAATATCAACACAATTTTTTTATAGACATTGAAAGAACAATACTCAACTTCATATGGAATAACAGGAAATCAAGGATTGCCTAAACAATCTTGTACAATAAAAGACCTTTAAGAGGCATCACCATCTCTTAGCTAAAGTAATAAAAACAACCTGTTACTTGCATAAAAACAGACTTCTAGACCAATGGAAGTAAACTGAAAATCCTGACCTTAACCCATACATCTTTGAACACCTAATTTGTGACAAGGAGGCCAAAAATATGAAATGAAAAAAAAGACAGATGGTGTTGGATTAACTGGATGATGGTATATAGAAGAATGCAAATACATTCATACATATCACCCTGCAAAAAATTCACATCCAAGTGGATCAAAGACATTAACATAAACCCTGATACACTAAAGTTCATAGAAAAAATGGAAAACATCCTTCAATGCATTGGCACTGGTGACCACTTCTTAAATATAATACTAGTAGCACAGACACTAAGAACAACAATCAAAAAATGAGACCTCCTGAAACTACAAAGCTTCTGTAAGGCAAAAGACACAGTCAATAAGACAAAACATTAACCTACAGAATGAGAAAAAGTCTTTACCAACCCTACATCTGACAGAGGACTGATCTCAAAAATATATAGAAAACTCAAGAAACTAGTGCTCAAAACCCCAAGTAATCCTATTAAAAATTGAAGTTCACAACTAAAAAGGGAATTCTCAACAGAAGAATTATAAATGGCCAAAGACCCCTTTAAAAAGTGCTCAACATCTTTAGCTATCAGAGAAATGAAAATCAAAACAAATTGAAGATACCAACTTGTACCTTTCAGAATGACTAAGATCAAAAACACTGATGACCGCCTATACTGGAGAACATGCACAGCAAGGGAAATACTCCTTCATTGTTAGTGTGAGTGTAAATTTGTACAGCCACTTTGGAAAGCAGTACTGTGGTTTCTCAGAAAACTAAAAATTAATCTCAACAAGAATCCAGCAATAACACTATTGGGGATATACTCAAAGGATGCACATCCATACCCTGAAGACATTAGCACAACTATGTTCATAGCAGCATTATTTGTAATAGCAAGAATCTAGAAATAACCTAGATGCTCCTCTACTGTAGAATGGGTTAACTAATTGTAGAACATCTATACAATGGAGTACTACACAGCAGTTAAAAAAATGACATCTTAATATTTGAAGGAAAATGGATGGATTAGGAGAATGTTCTCCTGAGCAAGGTATCATAAGCCTAGTAATATAATCATGGGATGTACTCACTCATAAGTGGATTTTAGACAAAAATCAATGAATGCCCAAGCTACAAACCACAACCCCTGAACAGAAGAAACTTAAGGGAGACATCCAGGTATCCTTCACGTAAGAGAAAATAAAGAAGTTCTCTTTAGCAAATTGGGATGATAATGGGTAGCAACCAAGGAGAGGTGAGAATAATTCACGAGAGAAGGAGATTGCTGAGTAAGAGAAGCAACAAATATGGAGAAAAAAGAGATGGATATCTTGATAGAGCAAGCCCAGATGGGGTTGGAAAAACATCAGGGGCTAGGGATATCTCCAGAAACTCACAGGATGTCCCTGGCTAGGACCTCAACCAATAGTGAGAGAGGTGCATAAACTGGACTTCCTATATAATGAAATGAATAACATCCTAAGTGTCATTATATAACTTAAATCCAGCAATGAATAGAGGCAGAAGGATAGATCCAGAGGAGGAGTTCCACAGAGATGGCTGGCAGGAATTCTGAGAGCTCATTGAATCAAAAACAGCCTCTAGGGAATCATCAGGAAAAAGAATTAACCCTCCAAAGGTAGATGACTGTTAATTGGCCTGGGCAGTAGGTGAAACCATGTGGGGTAGGATCAGACTATGTTCCTGTACATGAACTGGCACCTTGGAACCCATTCGCTACAGAAGAATACCTAACCCAGACCTAATATTGAGATGAGGGAATTGGAGCCACCTCAAATGAATACATGAGACTGAACTGAACCACCTTGGGACTTCTTGCCCTTTCTGGGGAAAGGATGGGAGGACCAAGTGGGAAGAGGCTGAGGAAGTACTGGGAGTGATTGGTAGAAGAGAAGGGAGGTAAGAAGGGGGATACATGGGAAAAAAGCTTTTTTTAAAATAAATGAATAAAAATAAAAACAAACTGAAAGTCTTTTATGTTCTGAATTTACTGCTACATGCTTAGCATTGGTATTATCTTAATCCAGTGACCTGTAGAGTCCCCTTACTCTCATCTTGAATATATAGAACCCAAATACTCTATATACTACCCCTAGTTAGCATAAAAAATACAAAGAGAGCTCAGTTCATACTCAGAAAGTTGTAAATGTACTGGAGAAAATACATGGTACATAAGCCATTAACTCTGATACTGTTGTATAAATTTCCTAAGATACATAGAATTATAACCTGAGGTTGCTTTTTTCCTCACATTGCTCCTTTCTTCCTTTCAATTTTTAATACCCTGGCTGGTACCAAACTTAATTTTATAGTTTAACTTCCTTGGCTATTTTGTTATCAAAGCTTAGTGATTATAAAATGGCCATAAGTAAAAAGCAAGTGATATTTTCACTACATGGCTTTTGAACCAAGCTAGATTAATCTTTATCCTACAGCAACGGAAAAATAGCCTGTCACAGATACATCATTTCAAGCTTCAGAATTGATTTTAATTAAAGAAGTGTTGTTATCTCCCAAGTCCAGCCATTAAAATGTTACCAGAGAACATTGGCATTGTATTGCTTGACAGATGTGGCACCTAAAATGTGAACCAGTTAATGGTGTGAATTTAGTTCATACATATGTTACTGCAATAGGATTTCAGAGTGATAAATGTGACCTACAACAGAACAGCAACGAGGCATATAGAATCGAAAATTTCTACCCATTTAATATTAATTCCCATAAAAGTAACCCCAAAGTTCATCATCTCAAATTTTCATAAAACTAAATGATTATAATTAAAATCTCAACTCTTTCTCCATTGTCTGCAAAACAGGTCTCATGGGTCTCACTTAAAAAGAAGTGGTTGGGGGATTTATACATTGGAAAAAATTAAAAGTTGATGGGATTTTTATATAAAAATATATCAAGTTATACACAAAGATAATTTTTTGTGATATTTTTATTATGAATGAAGTCACATTTTTTATCCGTGTATATCCTTATTCAAAGTCCCTTCCCCCACCCACCCACTCCAGTCTCTCTCTCTTCTCCATATCTCCCCATCTCCTCCTCAGTAAGGGCAGGAGGTCCCAAGGACCCAATATTGCTCAGTTCAGTATCCACTTATGAAAGAAAATTTTTTTTAAATTAAAAATTAAAGGTTGATAATGTTCCTCTCTTATGTTGACTTAAGTTCAGTGGAAGATTAAATTGCCACTAAAATCTTGTATGGTCTGTTCTGGTAAATTTGACAAAAATATTCAGAATCCCTGAACCCATCAAAATAAGTCTCCCTAAAGACACTTTAATTAATTCATGGTGTTTACAGGTCTCTAGGAAATATATGAACTAAAGCCTGGAATTCAGCTGAAAATGGTCTCACACTGGATTCATGACAAGTGTTTTGACATGTGCATTCTTGCAAGACAAAAATTAGTTTAGTTTTCAAATCTTATGTTTTTGAGTAATGCTTCCAGACTCTTCTCACACCTAGTGGATGCCAGTGAGTCTGGAGAAAGACAAGCATTCTAACAAACCCTGTCTCAGAAATAAAGGGGCACTCAAAACACCCACAGGTCCACCTTGAGTCTCCAAATGTGCCGGAGCCATTATGGTGAGCAAATATATGGTAGAGAAATGAGGAGGAAGAGAAACAGAAAGATTCTCATGCTGTGAAGAGAGGCAGAAATGAAGAACCGTAGGTGGCGAGGAAGAGGCTCATATGGGTGGCTTGTGCTGTCACTCAGGACCATGGTGACATCCAGACCTGTGCTGATGTCAAGGGCCATGTCTGCATCTATGGTCCTACTGCAGTCAGGGTCTATGTTGATGTTTGTAGCCTGTGTTCCCTCCAACTATGCAAACAATTCTTGCTCAAGCCTCAGATTCCTGATGAGCCAGCCCCAACCTTCACTGGTCCTAAAAGAAACGACCTTGACCCTCACTGGACCCTATAGTGGGGTATCTTGTCCTGTCCTTCATGAGGATCTGACCTCACACTTGAGAAAGCTAGGTCCAAACACCACAGGCCCTGGAGAGCTGGCCCAATGGTGTGAGCACAGAGTAGCTAACTCAAACCCTCACCTGGGAGAGGTGGCCACAGCAGAGGCCTGGACTGACCATCTTAGCTATCACCCAGGCCCATATCCAGGGCTTTGAGTTTACTCATCCCAATATCTACACCATCTACGACATGCTAGAGAGCTTGAAGGGACCAGTCCTGTGGAACAATAGCCTCAGAATCTCTAAGACTTGTGGCATCAACAGGATATTTCAGAGGAATTTTGGCAATATTGATGATGAGCCAAATGCCAGAGGCCTCAAATCAGATCAGCAGCTTATTACAAGGAATATTTGTAAGTAAAGCTGTTTGGAAAAAAGCATATATACTTCGTGTTACACAACAGCTCTCATGACCCTAAGATGAGTGAAGAGGTAATAGAGAAGCAGGAAATATGGAAGAGTGAGGCAATTTTTGGTTTCTTTTTTTTACTTTTAATGTATTTTTTCTTTCTTATTTTTTTTATGAGGGGATGCTACAAGGATGAAAAACAGGGACTGAGAAATGGGGAGTATTGGGATACATGATGTGAAATTCCCAAAGAATTAATAAATATGTTTAAAAATAAATAAATAAAAGTCTAGATGAGTATGCTTAGAAATATTTTACTGATATTTGATTTCAGTTCATAATATAATTAATTTATGAGAAAGCCACAAAACTATATTTATTAAGACATGTCTATGTCTATTCATTTGAGAAAAAAGATATCTCCACATGCAAACATATATACAAAATAAAACAAAAACAAAACATAAAGAATCCTAGAAAAGAAGTGCCTAGTAATCACCTTCTTCTCAAAATAGAAAAAAAATAAATGAGATAGATGGTTCATTTGAAGGTGAGTGATTCTAGTAGAATTCAGGAAAAGAGACTGCATTTGAAAACTCAAGACCTAATATAGTCCAACAGAAAAAGGAATCAAGTGTCTGGGTGACTGCAGCCCTAGCTTCCCTGAGTCACATGCCCCTGTGGAAGAAAGGGGAGGCAAACGAGTGTTAGCATGCACCATGACCTGGGATGCTAACAATCCTGTACAGAGGAAAGCAGAACAGGCAGCACAGGCTTGGAGCACAGTTGGAGCAGCCATCTGTAAAGAACTTGTTATGTCACCATGACAAATGCAGAGCCCAGGCTGTTACTACTAGGTGCCATTTTCGAAGAAAACTACTATAAGCACTCATCCTGCACATGGGGTAAAAACTGCATGTCTCTGTCCCTGGTACTTTATGCTTATTCCTTCGCAGACACACAGGACCAATACCTCACGATCCAATCTTACAATAGTAGAGCAATTGTGAGTTCAGCATGCACTCATAGGTAGTGTCTTGTTTAACACAAAGGAAGTCCTGCTGTGCAGAGTAGGATAAAGAATGCTGCAGTCAAGTGCCCAGGAATATCAGTGTTCATATCTTGTGGTGCCCAGACAATGGCAAACTGTGTAGGCACACAGTACAAGAAACAGTCAAAACCCCACTGAAAGATGACTGGAGAAAATAAAGGAATTAGAAAAGATTTAGTCAACATGCATAAATCCATAGTATTTTATATAACAATAAAATTTTTCTAATAAATATATTATAAAAGAAAACTCATTCACAGTAGCTACAAATAAAAAGTAAGATACCTATAAATAAATTTAACACAGAGTGTAAAAGAATATTATAAAACCTTAATGAAAGAATCTGACAAGGACAAAAAATTAGACTTAATTCCTATTTTCATAAGTTTTAATAATATTGTTAAAATAACCATGTCATTAGAGTTACAGATTCAGTACAAACTCAACCAAACACTAATTTAGATGTTTTCACTAGAAAATAAATTTAAATGCTATATCAAAAAAACACAAAAGAATATGATGTGGCAAATAAATATTGAGGAAAAAACAAAAATACCACACTGACCAATTTCAAGGCATGCTGCAAAGCTGTATGAAGCAAAATAGTGAGGTATTAACATGAAAACAGAGATGCAAAGCAATAAAGAAAACCATCAGCCTAGGTAGAGACAATATACAAATGAGGAAATATAGATCATTCATTGGAAAAATCATTTATACTAGAACATCTAAGTAACTTAAAAAAAAAGCCTTCAACTTGGATGATGGTAGAGAACATCTTTAATCCCAGAATTTAGAAGTCAGAGGCAGGTAAATCTCTGAGTTTGAGACCAGCCTCGTCTACAGAATAAGCTCCATGATAGCCAGGGCTACACAGAAAAACCCTGTCTTGAAAACAAAAACAAGGATAAAACACTCAATAAAGAAAAATCCCACAGCTAACTGAATTAAAAATAAAAGCAAATATGAATACATATTCCTTGAAGAGCCAACAAGTTTATAAAAATAGTGAAACATTTTGGTCATCAGGAGGATAGAAATATGAACCATGATGAAATCATCTCTTCCCACTTATAATTGCTTTAATTAAAATGTCAAACCAAAAGATCACTACTGGGAGGAAGTGGAACAGATGACACACTGTTGGTGAGAAGATGAATTAGCGTGGCCACTATAAAGAACAGTGTGGAGATTTCCTGAAAGACTGAAAATAGATTCACCATCTGTTGCACTTCTGTGTTTGTATCAAAAAGAAGCAACATCAGCATATCTAAGAAAACATGAAAACATGCTGTGTTCTGCACAAGAGTAAAGATGTGGCATCAGCCTATATGGATAAAAGTAATGGATAAAGAAAAAGGGAGAAAGCTTATATTTCTTAAATGGATAAAATACTGAGAAGCAATTTTAGATAGGTTGTCAAAACCAGAAAGTCATGATCATTACTCATATGTATTATTTTGCTTATAGAGTAAAAAGCAAAAACAATGTTTATATACAGCATTGTAGTGACAGGGAAAAAGGACAGGACTATGAAGAAAACTCTGGTAAGTAAAGAGAAAGAAGATATTTAGATAAGTAAGATAGTGGAGGTGGCTGGGTTATACACTATACCGAAGAGAAAACTCTTAATGCTTCATGGCTTTATAACAGTCTTTGAATAGTTAATATTCTTTTAAAGGATTTTAAATGCTACATTAATTAGAAAATGCAAAGGTAGGCTGAACAAATAATTGGTGATAAATCATGAAGACAAATCCACCTTCTAGATTTTTCTCCTCTGCAAGCTATTTTATGGAAATTGCTTTCGAGTTAATAAAGCTCAGCTACAAAGATTTCCTGGACAACAACTATATCAGCAATATGGGTTCTTAGTCCTCCCTTTCCTAGGTAGGCACTCTTTCCTCCTCCTAGGTATTCCCATCAATTCATCTTAGCTAAAAGACTGTTCTGTCAAGTTAACTTAGTTTGTTTCTCATTTTGTACTAAAAAATAACTTCTTATAGTATGTCAGTTTTTTTAAAGATTGCAATTATTTCATTTATCTAATCTTTAATTAGCATAGAACAAACCATAGCAAATAAAATAAAATAGATTAAAAAGAAAAGTCATCAAGTTCTTCAAAGACTGATTTTTCATTAAAATTTTCAGACTAGATTTCAGACTTTATGAGATCATAAAATTTTCTATTGAAAACACTGAAGTAATTTTCTTTTTATTTTATGTTACTGAATTACTTCTATGTTGTAGAAAGTTTTTCCCGGGCTGTTTTGGGCCCGGAGTTTTGGGACCCTGACACACATCGGCTTTTATTCCCCAAAGAAATGAATCAGACACTTAATATAGTTTATATTGTTTGGTCCATGTCTCAAGCACATTACTGGCTAGCTCTTTCATCTTAATTCAACCCATTTCCATTAATCTTCCCACCACGTGGCTCAGCCTGTGGCTCACCTGTACCTCTACATGTTCCTCCTTTGTGGGTTGGATGGGGACTGACTAACTCCACCCTCCTTCTTCCTGCCTGCTCTCTGATTCTCCACCCACTTCTATGGTGCTGTGCATAGGCCAAACCAGTTACTTTATTTACATCATACAGAGCACATTCCCACTACACTTCGATACTACCACATTACTATAAAACCCACCCAATTCTCTTACTTTGTTTTTCATTCAACAATTTTTATTTTTATGTTTACTATTATAAGTAGATGCAATTTATATAAGTAAGTTTCTTTCCTAAGGGAAGGTCTTACTTTCTTTTCTATTGCTATGATAAAATATCATGAACAAGAAAACTTAAATCAGAAAGTGCTTATTGTGGTTTGCACTTGCTTCAAAGGGATAAGAGTTCATTGTGGCAGGGAAGATGGCAGCAAACATCAGGCCTGGAGGCAAGTGCAGCAAGCTGAGAATTTACATTGTCAATGGAAAACACTAAGCAGAAACAGCAATCTAGTAGCTTGAGTCTGAACTGTCAAAGCTTGCTCCCAGTAACATACCTACCTCCATAAAGGCCACACCCCCTAATCCTCCCCAGATAGTACCACCAACGGGAGAACAAGTGTTTCGAAAACGACTGAGAAGAACTTTCTCTTTCAAGCCACCACAGGAAGTATATCATGCTTGAGAAATGACACTCATGATGAACAAAATAAGAATAAATTAACATTAGAGTTACAGGAAAAATAGTCTATGTGTCAATTAAGTGCTAAGGACAGCAATCACACACAAATTGAAAAAAAGAATGGGCTGCACAGGGACAGCTGTGTTATGACAGACGGGTTGTGCTTTGTGGTGGGAATACAGAACCTTAGGCTTTGTCTTCAGAAAACTCGCAAGCTAACTCAATGGACTAGCAAACTGCAATAACAAACTTCCACCAACTGCCTAAATATGTGAGGGAACTTAAGTGTGGTATTATAAATACAAAGGAAAAGTAGAGTTGTAGTTTGAGATAAGTAGCTTGCCACTTGCTCTCATTGTCACAACACTTAACTGTATTCTGTATAACTGAGAAAATAAGCTAAAACAGGTGAAAGAAGGTGAGCCATTATTTAAAACAAGCAATTATCTGAGTTGTAAAGAGCATCTCAGAGTGCAGGAGGGTTTTTCCTTTTAAATAAGTAGATTATAAATATAGCACTAATGTAGCAATTGCAATGTAAAGATACTTACTACCTTATGTTTTGTTGGTCAGAAGTTTGGAAACAGTTGAGCAAAGTCCTTTGACTTGATTTCTGGCTAAATTTTTTTTTTTTTTTAATCAGGTTTGTCTACATTCTTATTTGGTCCTTGAGTCCTTTTGCAAGTCCAGGATTCCTGAACAAATTGACAAATTTAGTTCTCATCAGAAAAACAATGGGCCTTCAATACATACAAGTGCTTGCTTTTTCTCTTATCAATTCACATATTAGTGACTGTTTTCTTATGTTTGACTATGTGAGCTGGGAGGAGCAGGGTGCTTTCAATTATGGGCGTGAATGTGGAGACCAGAGGTTGATTCCACTTGTCTTTTTCCATTGCTTCCCCCCCACACTTTTTTTGAGATGGCCTCCCTTATTGAACCTGAAGCTCATTTATTTGACTAGATAATTTGGCCAGAAACCCTCAAGAATCCTCTTGTGTCTACCTTCCCAGGAATAGGATAAGTATACATGTGGACAGTAGTTTTTTATATAGTTGCTGGGGATTCCATCTCAGGTCCTGATGCTTGTACAAAAGTGGTTTCCCCACTAACTCAGATCTCTAACTCTGTAACAGGATTCTTAGAAATCAACAGTAGATGCAGTTTCCCACACAAGGCTCACAGCTTCTTTTGGTCAGATTTGATCTATTTACCAGATATGTTTCCTCCTTATTTCTAAGTTAATGATTTCTATATACCTTATTTATGATGCAAAGTATCTTTACCTTTGCCATATCATATAGCCCTGTCTAATGTGTGGCATCTCATTACATTTGACACTTTTAATTAACTGACATTAATTCAAAAGTACTATCTACACTTAAGAAAAGATATAGAAGAAATGTGAACTTTATGAGACCAGAAACTGAGCAATGAGTGCAGGTTATGTCTCCTACACTTTCATTACACCTTCCTGCAGGTTCTCTTCAGAACCTATATAGTGATAAAAACATTTAAGAAACATTTGGGGCATATAATCCCCTCTCAAGCATCTTTAGCTGGAGAGGAGACATGAAAAAAAGAATTGTAAAGCATCTTTGTAAATCTCTATAAAAAGATTTTTTTAATTTTATTTTTTATTTAATAGTTTATATAATATTTTAATAAGATATGATACAATATTTTATGAAACTGGTCACACAAGAACTGTGGCAAACTAATTGAATCCCATTGGAAACTTCAGAAGTGAGAATGTCAGTGACCCAAGGCCATGCAGGTTTTTTAAACAGTTGAGGTAAGAAGACACTTACTCTAGAACCAGCAAGAAAGTACCTTTCCTTAAATGTTTATGAGTAGTATGGAAGACCAGTTTGAAAATATTGATTTGAGTTTATGGCCCATTGCGAAGTTCATATGTCTTATATTCAGCTCTAATTTGACTAGTGAGGGAGCCTACTAGGGATTTTGTACTATTAACTGGTTTATAGTGTGTTTAAGGTAATCTATACACTGAAGATCTGATATGCTCATTAATCATGGAAGCCCATTCCATGTCAATCCTCAGCTCTCATTAAAAGGTTACAACAAGAGCTATCCAAGGCCAGGGATGACTATAACCCCAGATTAAAAAGGAAAAAGTTAGTATCATCAGTGACATTGGCAACAGAGGCCCAGCCATGACCTTATGCCCTAGAGACACTTATTTTGCTCCATAGGGTATCATTTCTTTGTTCTGCTAAATGTGCTAAATAAGGACTGCAGGAAGATTTCTGTTTTTCACATTAAAGACCAGGTCTACTGAGAGCTGCCTTTCATCAGAATGAGATGTTACTTATGAAACATGTGGACCAATGTTATCTAAGCAAAATACAAAGAGAATGCAAGCTGAAGGAGTTGCTAAATAACTATTCTACCTGCTGTTTCTGGAACATATTGATAAGCTTGAATGCTGCTATCCAACCTCCTTTATTATAATGATGTTCTGCACCAGCACAAGTCTAATCTCTGTCTTGATGATTTTAAGCCACAAACATTAATTTTGCAGTGTTCAGAGGATACTGGACTCAGTTACCCTGTAGGCTCTGTTAAATCTAATTTAAACCTTAAAATTGCATCTTATTCAGAACTTATCCCCTCAGGTCCTCTAGATATGCCTAATTCTCTGGCCAGTAGAATCCTCTTACTGAAGAATTAATAGGCTTATAAGACTTTGAAAGAAATTCTGCCATGAGGTGTCACTACTGCAGCTTCATTGTTCTGAAAACTGCTCTTTATGTATTCCACTATTCCAGAAACTGTTCTTATAAATCATCCTAGCCATCTCTTGCCCCTAGTAAAGAAATGAATTGTACTGCTGACCTCCAGGCATAGTATGAAATAACCTCTTTTCCTACATTTAAGTAATTTAATTCTTCAATGAGCCATTCCAGTAATTTAAAATCTAGACCTTATGCCTGTTGCATTATGTTACACTATAAATGGTATTTGGGAAGAATAGTCTGTCAAAAATCTTCTCTTATGTGCAATTTCATTATCATAGAAGTTTCACTAGAGTCAATTTGATCATTGTCACAATGCAAATACAAACAGACAAAATTAATCATACAGTCATATCTTAAATATGATATAAGAGCAGATAAGCTTCTGAAAGTGAAAAAAGACAGAATAAAGACAAGGGTGCTGGAAGAGAATATTATCTACAGATGTTACTGTTAAATTTATTTACAAGTTTATTTTGTAAATTCAGGGAAATTGACATTTATCACAGTCATGGACACTGATCTCAGGTCCATGTGCTTGTACAGAAAGTAGTTTTCCCACTAACTCAGATCTCCAACTCCGTAACAGGATTCTTAGAGATCAACAGTAGATACAAGTTTCCACACAAGGCTTGGTACTTCTTTTAGTCAGATTTCATCTATTTACCAGATATGTTTTCTCTTTATTTCTAAATTAATGACTTCCAAATTACTTTATTTATAAATGCAAAATATCTTTACCTTTGACATATCATGTAATAATTATAAAATATTGTATTGTATCTGTATTGTACCATGTAGGTTAATTAAGTTTATTCTGTTTGAGAGCTACCAAATGATTTACATGGGAACTTAGAGACTACAATAGTCAAAGAAGACAATGCCTCACTCAGCCATCCTCAGAGAAACTTTCTTCTGCAGTGGCTGGGAACAGACATAGAAACCTACAAGCTGCCTACATCATTTGACTGTCATTTACATTCAGAGACTTAAATGCATACCCTGAATATTTGTCAGTTGTCATTTTAGAGTCTACAAGCTCTCAATTGCATGGGTCCACCTACTCTTTAGGTCTCCCCATCATGATCTCGATCCCTTTGTGCATGTAATCTCTACTCCCTCCATTCAGCTGAACCAGTAACTTGACTTGGAGTTTAGCTATTTACCTCTGTATCTGCCTCCATCAGTTGCTAGATGAAGGTTCTTATCACGGTACTAACCCACCAAGAAATATATGCTAACTAAGCATTTTTATTTAAAAGTTACTTACATAATACGGATTGTTCCAGGGGAGAAAGAGAAAAGTAGGAGAAGGACAGAGAAGCGGAGAGCAGGACCTTGGAGAGCACAAATGATCTGCACCACAGGGAGCAGGAGCAGTCCCAACCATGGAGAACCAGAGCAATCCTAAACGTGCAGAGCAGGAGAGATCCATGGAACCATCTGAGCAACAGAGCGAGAGCAGTCCCAGCCGGCCAGTCCTTCCTTCCACATCACTCGTCCAGAGACACGCATCTGCTTCAGGCACAGCACTCTTTCGTTGCTTCCCCCAGTCAATGGACTCCGCCTGGCTCAGCACTCTGGCACGGTTTTTTTGCATAACTTCAGATTTCCTGCTACATCTCCCCCTTCTGTCTAAATAAGAGGGTTCTAAACTAAGTATAAAACTACATACTATAGGGATCATCATAAGGCAGTGTCTGGAGAAGAGAAAGAGAGAAAGGTACTAACATAAGTGAGGTCAAACTACCACTAACAAACAACAAATACAATGCAATTTAATGTCTAAAATGTTGATATGAGGAAATGCACAGGGATTGTTTCAATGCTGTTTATGTCAACAATAAAGTTCTAACACCTGAGTGTCCTTGCTGAGATGTGAAGTAATAACAACCTCAACTATCCAGTCTTCAACACCGTCAAGACCTGAGAAGGAAAATATATACCTGAAGTTGGAAGCATGATGAAGTAACTTCCAAAATTTAGGAGAAGACAATGACAGTTAACTACCTGGACTTCTCTGTACAATGGGACCATCTATCCTAGTGGCTACTGGCCTATGATATCTGACAAGTCTCCATAGAAGCAGGGTACTTTTTGGTAGGACTGTCTTATCCTGTCTAGGCAGGCTTCGGCAGTCTCTATCCTTCATCCTGCTCGTCCATTTCAGATAGTGAGCATGCTGACAGCAGTCAGGACAAGTGCTGTTCTTTGCACCTCAGGCCATTGTTCACCAAACAAGACAATTTCTTTGCAAGATGTCCGTGATGCTCAACACCACCTTGAGAAAGGAACGGTGATGCCAGGAGTTGTCATGTCTCTCAAGGTCAAATTCAAGATAACAAAATCTTGAATGCCATATTCTCTTTGTCTATGGAGTGGTTGAAGATGCCTATCTACCTGGTATTTTCTAACATGTTTTCAAAAAGCCTGAGTACCCTGACTATTAGGTGGCAAATCTGAGTAACCATAATCTGCAATCCCAATCAACCAAGAAAGTGAAGCTAACATTGTAAAAATAGGCATTCGAGAATGAGTGTACAGCTCCTCCATAATAATTTCAAGTATAACAATCTTATGAGTATTGATCAAAATACACATTTTGTATCAAAAGACAGCAATATCCTAACCATATATTATTATACAAAATATCTAAACAGAGTTATATAAAACAACTTGTGTATATGTTACAACAAATTTTATGACTAGCATAAATAATTACAGGTAGAAATTGCATTATGGAAATGGCAATGAACTTAATACACATCAATGTGCAAAATATTTTAAACAGAGGTAGACACGTGTAAATTAAGGCAATTATACATTCAACTTTGTAGCAATATACATATTATCTCAATCAAACATATAGATTGATTTCCCATTTGTATCAATATACAAATGTTTGTAGCATGGCAATTCATTTTTCATACATCCTTTGGTTAATAGTTGTTGCAAGTATAATGATCTCCTATCTACTCCCATTTCCTTCTTTCTCTCTCTCTCTCTCTCTCTCTCTCTCTCTCTCTCTCTCTCTCTCTCTCTCTCTCTCTGAAATTCCTACATCTATAATATCATTCTATCCTCTAACCAAGATTAACTTATAACCATCATATCAAAATGATAATTGACCATAACCCTCCCTTGGATGACCAACTTATCAGGAAAGAGACGTAGTTCCTTCATTAAGTTGCTTCATGCTGGCTGTGGGTGACAGCATATCTGTGGGGTCCTGTAAACTAAACAATGGTTAAGTCCTAATGAAAAAACTGTAAACATATATATAAAACTATTCCACAAATGTCTATAACCATTCTCATTGTACTGAGTGAGTCCATCTGAAATTCTTGTTAAAGTATGATATGAAACTATCTTACAATTGTCCTGATTGGTCTATACCTCAAAAGTGATCACTGAGTGACATACAGCAAGTTCCTTCTTTCTCTGTCTCAAAGGTCTTTTGTTTCTGCTTTTTTTTTTTTTTTTTTTTTTTTCCGATGGGGGCCCCATCTTCCTTCTGGATGCTTTGGAGAATGCTGGTAGGAGAAATTGTTTTTTATAATGGGCAATCCAATGAATACTATTAACTGAAGATATTGACCCATCAGAAAGAATTGTGTGCATACAAGATTTTTAGATTAAGAGAGTAAGAAATGTAGAAAGAAGTAAGATTTAAGATTTAAAATAAAAGTGAGATAAGATTGCTCCCTATATATCTCATCTATTTTCCATCCCCCTTCAGGTGGCTTTTCTGATGTGAGACAGAGTTGTTAAAGTTTTATTTACCAATATGCTTGGGTTTAGAGAGGGAGAAAGCCACTTGCTCTAACCCCAAAGCCAGCCTTTTTTGTTACCAAACCAGGACCTCCTTTATATATATATAAATACATAATCATTAGATATAGATGTACAATTGTGAGAATAGAGAAATTACCTTAGTGCCTGTCAGTGTTAGGTGTCCTTGTAATCCCCTGTAGTCCTTTAAATATTTCAAAAGTCTGAGCATTCAGCATCATTTTAGCTTTGTGAACAGGGTTGTATCCATTCTTCTGTAAAAATAAAATTAAAACCCTGCCCCCCTCAATTAAATGAATGTTTCTTACCACATATCCAATTGTCTTATTGGCATATGAGCCATTACTTCTATTCCTCAGGAGGGTTCTTCTTTTCGAATCGGTGCTTTATCAATCTTGTTGGTACCCATATTTCTTCTTTTTCTGTGGAAACAAAAGCAAAACCCCTACCCCAACGAAGCACATGCCCTGGCTTCCATTCTGAAGTTAGTACATCCTTAAAATAAACAGGTTGATTCAACTCAGAAGTTCTTTCTATTACCCAGTGTTTCTCTGCAGCTGAAGTTCCTTTCTCATCAGCATTAAGAAAGTTTAATGTCAACAAGGCACTATGTAATCTCTC
>PVIH01025004.1:10252-21666 GCA_004025045.1 Sigmodon hispidus | reverse complement strand
GGGATTCTAGACAGGGGCTCTACTACTGAGCCACACCCCAGCCCCTCACTGGGGGATTCTAGGCAGGTGCTCTACCACTGAGCCACACCCCAGCCCCTCACTGGGGGATTCTAGACAGGGGCTCTACCACTGAGCCACACCCCAGCCCCTCACTGGGGGATTCTAGACAGGGGCTCTACCACCGAGTCATTTCCAAGCTCCTTATTGGGGAATTCCATGCAAACAAGAAACGGCTGAGCTACACCTCCAGCCCTATTAACTTTTTCTAAAATGCAATTTATTAATTTAGGGTGTGTCCCATATTGGCTGAGGTCAAAGAACAACCTACAAGATTCAGTTTTCTCATTTTACCATGTGAGCTTTAGAGACTAAATTCAAGTCTTATCCGCAAGAACCTTCACAGGCTGGGCCATCTCACTGGCCTTTTAATTTTTCTACTTGCAATGGTGTCACCAAGTTGCTCAGACTGACCTTGAACTCATGATCTTCCTGACTCAACCACCACAATATCTGGTAGCTAGAATGACAGGCTTATACCAGCAGTCACATTTGCATGACTTCTTATTTGTTTCTTATAATTATATGTTCCAATAAAGTTTTTCATTTTTGTTCTTTTTTCTCTTTATGGCTGGTATTTCTGCGTTCTGATATCTGGGACTCATTATCTTCTGGGTTCCTAACAGTCTGGGCAGGCCCACTTACCAGCTCTGCCATCTGTGATACAATTTGCCCCATAGGCTCAGGTAGGCTCCACTCTACACCAGCTGCTGCTTCTAATGTTGTCCCACAGTCCTGGCATTTCTAATATGCTGTAGTCTCCATTGTACTGAACCAACGGCACCTCCTGGCCTCTTTTCAGGGAGACTTTGGTCCTGTCACATAATGACAAGCCTCAGTTTCCCTCCATGACTTCGTTTTGTCTTCCAGATCAGCACCTTGTGGGAAATTCTTAAAAGTCAAGTATTATTTGTCAAGTCTTGTTGCTAGCTTTCTGTACAGCCTTGGGGCCTCTCTCTGGACCATGGCTTTTATATGTTCTCTAAGGAAATACTTCCCAGAAGATTTTGCCTCAGTGACACCAGCTTTTTTTTTTTTTTTTTTTTTTTTTTTTTTTTTTTTTTTTTTTTTTTTTTTTTTTTTTTTTTTTTTTTTTTTTTTTTTTTTTGTTCCTTTCTGTAAAACAGTTGGTTTTTCAGCCCCAGCTAACCAGCATTGATTTTCCCAGTAAAGCAAATGTTTCACTTCAGTGACACTGGTCTCTTGTTAATTACAGCTGACGCTTTAGGCTTAGCTGATTAGAACCATGGGTTCTTAATTCGAAATATCACACAAACAACCTTGTTAGTGTCGTTGAGAGATTCTCAAACTTCCCTCCGAAACTTCATGAGCCAGGTCTCCATTGTCTGTACTACTCCGTGTTCGCTTCCAAGTTCTCACAACAGCTGAATGAGCTCTAAGTACCCAAAGCTTTTCTAGCACAAAGCTCTGAAGTCCTCGTTTTCTTCCCATAACAGGGTCCCAAGTCGTAAAAACCACAAGGTTATGTGCATCACAGCAATATCCCACTTCTGGTACCAATTTCTGTCTGATTCCAATTTTGTTTGCTTCTTTGTTGCCATGATAAAACACCAACCAAAAGCAATTTGGGATAGGATGAGGCTTTATTTTAGTTTACAGTCCACCATGGAGGGACATCAAGGCAGGAATTCAAAGCAGGAACTTGAAGACAGAACAGACACAGGAAATGCAGAGGAATGCTGCTTGCTGACTTGCTTCCCCTGGCTTGCTCAGCCACTCTTTTTATATAGCCCAGGCCTGCTTGGCCAGTAATAGCACCACCTACATTTGGTTGAATCTTCCTATCAAGAAAATAATGGTGTCACAGACAAGCCCTGAGGCCAAGTAATGAAGGCAATTCCTCAATTGAGATTTCTTCTTCCCAGATATGTCTAGATCTGTGTCTAGCTGATTAAAAACTAGTCAGCATAGAGGTGGCTGTTGAGGCACCGGTAACCTCAGTGCTGTAGGGGGCAGAGGCAGGAGGATCACTTGGGTATGCTGGCCTGATATCAGCCATAGCTCTAGGTTCAAGGAGATCTATAACAAAGAAATAAGATGGATGGTGACACAGGACATCTGATGTCCTTCTCTAGCATACGTCCATTTGTCCATTCACAGACACATTCAGCTGCACACATATGCCTGTCTCTGTCTTACTGTTCCATTCTCTCTCTCTCTCTCTCTCTCTCTCTCTCTCTCTCTCTCAGATAGTGTGTGTGTGTGTGTGTGTGTGTGTGTGAGAGAGAGAGAGAGAGAGAGAGAGAGAGAGAGAGAGAGAGAGAGAGAGAATAGCCCAGACACATGTTGTCTTTACTGATATCTCCAGCCACCTCAGGATTTCTCAGCCTCTCCTCTTGCTTCCTCAACAACCCCCTCTCAGGCAGCACAAAGGCCCCCCACAGCCTCTCCCATGCTGCAGCTTATGCCAATGAAATCTGTGTTCTTGCCTAAAACCCTTTTCTTCCTTGAAAAGCCCTGCTCTTGCAAAGAAAGCCTCCAAGCTTTCAGAGCATTGCCTCTGCTGTGAGCTTTTCAACATTCTCCTGGAGAGTCCATTGATTTATTTGTTCTTAGCTCTGTCCACAGTCCCCCTGAGGCAGCTGGGGCCCCTGACTCAACAGGCAGAGGCCATGGAGTCAGGAGAAAATGAAGGAAAAGATTTCTTAAAAAATGCTTGGTTACAGCTCCAAAATGCATCTCATCAGAAATGCATCAGCTGCATAGAGGAAAGAAGCAGAGCAAGAGCCAGGGCACATGGAGGGCCAGCTGTCCCCCATGCCCTGCTTTCAAGCCTGGTGGGCACTCCTGGGCATGTCACCCACCTGTCCAGCATTCCCTGATCAGAGTGCAGCATGTTTGGGCCTGGCCAGGGTACTGTGTTATATCCCAGTATCCATTATTGTATATAGCTGAGGTGTGAGATAACATGGATCTGGTGGGGATGTATACAGGTGAGGTCAATGGGTGAATGGACAGGTGGCTAAATGGATAAGTGAATGGAGATGAATGGATGATGGATAAGGAATAGATGAACAGATGGGTAGACTAGTGGATGGGTGGGTGGATGTTGGATAAGGTAGCAATGGATTGGATGGATGATGGACATGGGTGGGTGGGTAGGTGAATGAATGATGGATGGATGAATAATAGGTGGATAATGAATGGGCGAATGGATTGGATAGGTAGATGGGTGAATGATGGATGAGTAGATGAGCAGTAGATGGATGACTGAATAAATAAATAAACTGGATAGATGAATGGTTGATGGATGAATGGATTTATGGATGATAGATTGTATAGACAGATGAATGGATGATGTATGGTTGATAGATGGATGAATGGATGAATAAATTGGATAGATAGTGGGTGAATGAATTGAGTAGATGATGGAGATGGTGAATGATTGACAAATGGCATCTCAAGCATTAGATAGTCCCACTGGTAGCCTGGTGTTAGTCTATAATGTAAGAGCTACTTTGAAAACAGGATCAAAACCTTAGGACAGATTTTTCCACATCTGAAACCCTCCTGGGCTTTAGACTTTGCAGAGAAATTATAATCTTCATACACACACCCCCCAGGAGACCCAGTGTCTGGGCAGGAGGGGAGAGACATAAGAAAGCAGCAGGTATAAGTGAGACCATGCCATGGGAAAGAAGGACTTTAGAAAGACCAATCCCTAGCAAGAGAAAGAATCCAAACCATAGCCATTGCCACTGATGAGGCCAGCCACTGAGACGCCAGAGGACATTTGTCAGACTTACTCGGGTTGCAAAAGATGTGAGCAGCTCAAGTGACCTCAGAAAAGAACAAGGTTAGTACACTCAAGCTGCACTGCTGGACTCAGGACACACTACAAAGCTATAGTAAATGAAACAGCATGGCACTGGTTAAACACCAGCATTAAAACTCATGAATTCAAGAGTAAGCCTGGATACACACGCACACATATATGGCTAATTTTTATCTGTGTGAGTTCATGTGTGTGCAGGGGGTACGCCTGTGTGTGAGTGCATAGTGGCCAGAAGTTAGCCTCAGGTGTGGCTCCTCAGGCACCAGTTACTTTGCTTTTTGAGAAAGAGACTCTCACTTTTGCCCATAACTAGCCAATTCAGCTACACTGGCTGGCTGGCCAGTGAGCCCTTGAGATCCACATGTCTCTGTCTTCCCAGCTGGAATCCCAAGGGCACACCAATGCATCTGGCTCTTTGACATGGGTTTTCCATGAGAATTAAATTCTTCTTGGTTGTAGAGCAGGCGCTTTATAAACCCCAACCCCATGGATGGCTAACTTTTGACAAAATGGCAAAGGCTGTGTGTGAAGCTGTGATGTTTGGGTGCCCCTCTGTGTGAAGAATAAACACAGGATAGTAGTTTGCTTGCTATAGGAAACCAGCCCTAAATGGACCCTGAAATTTCATACATGTAAAACCTAAAATTAGCAATTTTTTGTCAGAAAACATGGAGAATCTCTGTGTCTTTGTTTAGGTAAAGATTGTTTTAAATATGACATCAAAAGCCTGATCCATTTCATTAAAAAAAAAAAAAACAAAAAAAACAAAAAAAAACCTCTTCTTCTTGGGCTGAGGCTCAATGATGAAAGATTTGGCTGATAAGTAAAAGGCTTTGTTTTCAAGCCCCAGCACCTTGAAAGAAAATACAAATAAACAAACAAGAAAATAAGTAAACAAAACCATTAACTGCCACCTAGCCGGTAGTCCCAACTGTGGATGTTTGTGCAGGGGTGAGAGGGTGTGGGGTAGGGGTGAGACTGAGTTCAGGAGTTTGAGATCAGCTGAGGAACAAGACATTTCTCCAGGAAGAGTAATAAAAGACCACCAAATGGACGTGAAAAAGACATCGTGCATTGCCGAGAACTAGTATAAACCATGGCGTCAGTGGGACATGGTACCACCCCTCACTGCGAAATTCACCATCCCTTTAGAAAGAAAAATAAGGGCTGGGGACTTGTGTCAGTGGATAAAGTGCTTCCCTTGCAAACAGGAAGACCTGTATTGCATCTCCAGAAGTTCTGTGACACAGCTAGCCACGGTGCCCATGGCTTACTGGGGAGATGGATGATTGACAGATGACATCTGTCATGAGACAGGTAGGGTCCCTGGGATTTTCTAGTTAGCCAGTCTGATCTAATGAGTTTTAGGCCAGTGAGAGACCCTGACTCAAAAACCAAGGGGCTGGTGAGATGGTTCGGGGTAAAGATGCTTACTGCCAGATCTGACAACCTGAGTTCAATCCCTGGGACCCACATGGGAAGGACTGCACACGTGGGGGAAGTGGAGAAGGAAAAGGAGGGAGGGAAGGAGACAGAGAGAGAGAGAGAGAGAGAGAGAGAGAGAGAGAGAGAGAGAGAGAGAGAGAGAGGAGAACAAGCAGGAAAGCCAGCAAGCAGAGATGCATTAAAATGGAATGAAGCAAGTGGAAGGTTCTAGAAAGCATTCAGTCCCTACCATGCTGGGCCTCTGGATTAAGTGGCCCCACTTTCCACCCACTCTTCACTGCCTGGACACCTGCTTAGTGTCTTCTCAAGGTCAGGGGAGGCGTCTAACAGCCTAAGGGCTCAGCCAGCCTTAAACCCACAGTCCCGTGCCTCAGCTAATCTGGACCAGTGGGCAGGTGGCTTGGGCTGCTCAGAGCTGGGGATGGGGAGGGGCAAGGTGCCTGTGTCAGGACTGGAGCAGAAACTTTTCCATCTGTACTGCTTGGCCTCCAGCCAGCAGCACCAACTGCAGGAACTGGGAGCTGCCTCCCTGCAGGAGGCCTTAAGCCTGAAGCCCAAAGACCTGGGGGATTTGGGGACCCTGCTGCCCCTCACCCCAGCTCTCCCTTCTAGCTCCCCAGGCCATAGTAGCCGGCAGGAGATTTTTAAGCAGGGAGCTGACTACTCCACTAGAATGTCCCAGGCTCTGGGACACCAGGGTTCACTCTAAGTCTCTACTAATTATGGCGCAGGGTACTTCTTATGGCAGAGAGGGGACTGGTTTTTCTTGGTGATGTGGTTTGAGGGAAATAGGGGACATGAGCTTCTGGCCACACTAGCTCTGCCCATGCAGAGGAAGGCAGGCCTGGGCTTCTCTACGAAGCCCAAGACCTCGGCCATCCTTCTCCACTGTAATGGAAACAGAGGCTGGGTTCTCCCCGCTTTTCCTTGGACAGTGGGGTCCAAAGCCCCCAAGTATGAATGGGGGCTGGCTCTCTATGCTGTTACCAATAGGGCACCTCACTAAGGGCTGGGTGTGGCTCCTTATCCTCAACCATTGTTGGACCCTTCTGAGGCCGCGGGGTTGAGGCCCAGTGTAAATTCCTAAGCCTTCCTAGAATTTGGCGACCTGTCTCTGGCCATAAGCTCCATGTGTGGTTGGCTCAGCACCGCCTCTGCCTAGCCTCTGCTAACATGGTAAAATACTATTGGCCCTTTTCCCCCATCCCACCTACCCAATCCCAAGATTCCCACTCCCTTCTCACAACCCTATATAAGCCCCAGACTGATGCAATCAAGTGAGTTCTTGCTTCGACAAGGCTTTCTGACTCAGCATGTGATTTCCCCCGGTGGCTAGGGGGTGCTGGGTCGTCGACATCCACCATCTCGCTCCAACCCCAGGGAGAGGCTGGCTGGTCTGGATCTCCCTCTGCCCTGTCTGCCAGACAGAAAGAGTCTGGCAAACCACGCTGTCATGTCCTTGTCATTCAGGTTGCCAGATGCCTCACCATCCCCCATCCCACAATTGGTGTGAACTCCTTCTGGCTCAGTGTGGTCAGCAAAGTAGAGTTCTTCCAGGTCCAGGGGTTTGGGGAGAATGTCTTTCTATATGCCCCGTGAATATCATTCTGTAAATAAAGAAACTGTTTTGGCCTGTGTGGAGCACCGCAGAAGTAGGTGAAGCAATCAGAGGAGAGACTGGTAGGAAAGCAGAGTCAGACAGACCCGATCCAGCCGCCAAAGAAGAAATACGAAAGGGACCCATGTGAACAGGGCCACGGCCACATGGCAGACAGATTAATGGAAATGGGTTGAATTAAGATGAAAGAGCTAGCTAGCAATATGCCTGAGACACAGGCCAAACAGGATAAAATTAATATAAGCATCTGAGTCATTTTGAGGGGGAAATCGGCTGGGAGCAGGTCTGAACTTCTGGCCCGGACAGGGTCAAAAATGTCATGTAACACTGAGGTCTCTTACCCACCCCTGTCACATTACAAGCTTAATTGCGACTTCTCCAGCTCATGTGCTGAAGTCCTTGCCCACAGGGTCTGACAGAGGGACTAAAGGAAATGAAGTTATTGGGTGGCTCCGACCGGGGTCATTGTAAGAAAAGATGAGGGGCTAGAGCAATGGCTAGGTGGCTAGGAGAATTTGCTGTTCTTACAGATGACCCAGGTTCAATTCCCAGGACCCACACGGTGGTTCACAACCATCTACAACTCAAATTCCAGGGGCTCTAACACCTGAGCTCTGTGAATACTAGGCCCACACATGGTACACAGACATATTTGAAGGCATAACACTCATACATAAAATAAAAATAAGTTAATCTTTTAAAAGAAAAGACTAGGGTCTGGGGAGGTGGCTGAGTGGATAAAGAGCTTGCTATGCAACTCTGAAGTCCTGAGTTCGGATCCCCACACTTCTGTGAAGTTAGGTGAGGCAGCACGTGTCTATATTCCCAGCATTCCTAAGGCAAATAGACAGAGAACACCCAGAAGTTGTCTGACCAGCTAGCCTGGGGTGCACAACAGCAAACAAAAGACCCTTCCTCTGATGGAAGGTGAGAAAGGACATCTCAGGTTGTTCTCTGACCTCCACACATGCACTATGATATACAAATAGACAGCGGGTGGAGAATCTTTTATAAAGAAGAGATTAGGCAAGACCTAGTGGCTAGCACTTGGGGAGCTGAGACAGGAGGATTGCTGTGAATCAAATTCAAGGGCAGCCTTGTCTATAAAGCAAGTACCAGGACAGCCTAGGCTAGCCCCCCCCTCTCTCTCACACACACACACACACACATTTTCAGAGTCAGACCACCTCTACCCAGGCCATTATGCAGGAATAGGACTCTAACTCTGAGATCCAGGCTCCTTCCCCCAAGAACCAGAGAGGCCATGGCTCAGAATCAGAGTAACACACCCAGTACACAGACCCTCTCCTCAGCCTGTTGTCTTATAGGAGCCTAGGTTATTCAGGTCAGACATGGAAGGTTATAGAAGCTTCCAGAGAGGGTTGACACCTCAAGGGCAGCTCAGGTTGTACACAGAGACTCTGTCTCCAAAGAGAGAGATTAGAAGGAAACCAGAGGGAGATGGCCCTGTAAAACACAGAAGGATGAATCTAGATGTCCAGGAGAGAGCCGAGGGATGGCTCGCTCGGTCAGTGTGGCACCTTCAATACAATTACAAGGACCTGAATTCAAGTCTGAAATATTTACATAGAAGTTGGGCAGGCAGAGACAGGAGGATCTCTGGGGTTCCGTCTCTAGCCCGGCCAGTCTAGCCAAGTTAGTGTGCTCTAGGTTCATTGAGAGACTCTTGTCTCAAAAATAAGGTGGAAAGAGCTAGAGAAAGGCATCTGACCTCTGGCCTCCACATATGCATGCACAGGGGTACACATCTGCATGTGCAGGAACACGTGTGTACACACATGCACACATACACTCTGAGTCCAGGATGGCTTCTAATGAAAGTCACTCTGCCCACAGTTTGGGATATCCCCTAATTTTCTCCTTGAGTTCTCAGACCCTTCCACTGCCCTAGAGACAGAGCCCATAACTCCTAGCTAGGTTACCTGCTCTGGCTCTCAAGTGCCTGTGTAAGGAGGACCTAAGTTCCTGTGGCTGAGTGAGGAGAGAGACAATGGACAGAACATCATGGGCATTTTACCCTTGGTGATGGCTGCTGGCCTGTGCTTCCCAGAAAGTCATAAGACCTTTGTGTCTGCCGTAAGCTCATTAGGAAAGCTGAGGAACTGTACTCATTCCTTTCTCATCACTGGGAGAAAATCCCTAGCGGAGACATCAGCTGCTCTTCCAGAGGACCCAACTTGAGTTCCCAGAACCCACACCAGGTGACTCACAACTGAATCCAACTCCAAGGGATCTAATACTTTTTTCTAGCCTCCATGGACACCTGTATTCACATACCCCAAAACACACATATACATATAATTAAAAATAATAAAAATAGGCAGGTGGTGGTGGCAGTGCACAGCTTTAATCCTGGTACTTGGAAAGCAGAGGTAGATGAATCTCTGAGTTTGAGGCCAGCCTGGTCTACAGAGGGAGTTCCAGGACAGCCAGAGCTATATAGAGAAACCCTGCTTTGAAAAAAATCAACAATGATGATACTGAAAATATATTTAGAAAATATTCTAAACACTTGACAGAAGCAACTTAAGGGACAAGGGGCTTATTTTGGCTCATGGTTCATGGCAGGAAAATCATGGCAACTGGAGAGGAGGCAGCAGCTCAGGTTGCCACAGCAACAGCAGCCACACCAGGAGCTTGCATAACTTGATCCCACCTTGGAGGCTCAGGCAGCAGAAAGCTCAGGTTGGATGTGGGATGGGGTTATAACCTCCAAAACCTACCCTGAGTGACCCATGCCATGCACACCAGAGGTTTCACAACTTTCCCAAACAGCACCACCAACTGGGGACCAATGGTTCAAACACAGGAGCCTGTGGGGACATTTCCTGTTCAAACCGGAAGAGAGGCAAAGAAAACTACTCAGCACTCTCCACTTAGATGTCACTACTTAGATGGGAAGGCAAACATTCCTCACTACTACAGGGTTTTGTTTTTTTTTTTAAACTTTATTTATTTATTTGCCTTGGTGTTTGCCTGGAACTGGAACTACAGACAGTTGTTAGCTGCCATGTGGGTGCTGGGAATCGAACCCGGGCCCTCTGGAAGAGCAGATGGTGCTCTTAACCGCTGAGCCATCTCTCCAGCCCCCACTACAGGGTTTTATTACTCTCTCCTCTTCCTTCCCCTCCCATACCCGTGTGTGTGTGTGTGTGTGTGTGTGTGTGTGTGTGTGTGTGTGTGTGTGCTCCTGCACTCGCACACCTGTGTAGATGGTTTGGAAATGAATGTCCCCAACAGGCTCCTGTGTTTGAATGCTGGGTCTCCAGCTGGGGGCACCATCTAAGAGAGTACAGATACTTTAGGGAGTAGGACTTAGCTGGACCAAGTGAGTTGCTGCAGAGATTTTGTTTTGTTTTGCTTATAGGCTGTCTCTGCTTTGGGCCCAAAGCCTCTCTGCTTCCTGATCTACCCAGATGGTAACAAGAAGCCGCTACACATTCCCACTCCCGTGAGCCCCCTCCCACTATGCCTTTCCCACCCTGATAAACTGTTTCCCCTCAGACTGTGAGCCATGATAAACCTGTCTTCCTTTAAGATGCTTCTGCTGGATCACAGCTCACAGCAACAAGAACAGGTAACTAAGATATAGCTCTTTCCTCACAGGAAACCATCTCCTCCTCAAAGCCACGCATTAACACTGGCTTCCTTTCTCCCTCCCCACCACCCTCCTCTTCTGTGATTCCCCAAGCCCCGCCCCTTACCTCCCCAAATCTCAAATCAGTCTCAGACCATGTGGAAAACACTGTAAACCAAGATACAGCACTGACCGGTGGGGTGAGGATAGATTATGCTAGAACCCATCAGGTAGGAAATTCACAATGCAGTCTGGGGCAATAGTCAATCAGTACAGTGTTTGCAAACACAACGACCTATGTTTGGGGCCAGAACCCACATGAAAAGTCAGCCAGGTATTGTGCACCATGTGGTCTACACTTAAAATCCCAGCACTGGGAAGGAGGAGGTGTTGTACCAGTGTAGAGGGGACACCCAAAGATCACCAGGGAGCTAGACTTGATGCAAACGCATGAGGGTTTTTATTGTTATGAACAGGTTTCAAATGAATCGGGGTCCATACCCTCTGTTCTGATGCAGCAGGGGATTATCTGCCCCAGCCCTGAGGTGTGTGGAGTGCTGCACATCTTAGAGGATTCCTGGAACTCGATCACCAGCCATGCTGGCTGAATCAGCAAAGCTTCAAGTTCAGGGAGAGACTGTGTCTCAAAAAACAAACTGGAGAGCTGGTGAGTGGTCTCAGCAAGAGAAGCACTTGCCAAACCAGGCGAGTGACACCCCCCCCCCACATACACACTTCCTGTTCCATGTCTGGAACCTATGCAGAGGTGGAAGGAAGAAACTGACTCCGACGCGCTGACCGACGCGCTGACCTCTGACCTCCACGTTGGCACATGCGCAGCCGCACACACGTCATATCACACTGGCGAGGGAGAATCCACACGCCAGGAAGCCCTGCCC
>PVIH01025004.1:0-10152 GCA_004025045.1 Sigmodon hispidus | reverse complement strand
CGGGATGACGTCATCGTCCCTGTCCCTGAGCGGGTGTGGATATCCCGGGTCTGTGCAAGATGCAGCCAGGGGAGGCTGGAGGGGAATGAAGAGCCCCCCCATGGCGTGTAGGGGACACATGCTAACTAACCTGCCTCTGACCTGTCCTCCCTCATGATGTGGAGCTGATGCCAGACTTGGACAGGACCAAACCCCTGCTTTTTAGAGTGCTGGGGTGTGGCTCAGTGATAGGACACCCACAACCCATGTAAAAAGGCAGGCACAGCAGTACGCATGCCTGAAACCCCGACACTGGGGAGAAGGAGACAGGGGTCCCTGGGGCTCACTGGCTGGTCAGCCCATCTGAATCCATGTTCAGTGAGGGACCCAGATGATAAAGACACCCAATGTTGGCCTCTAGTCTTCATATAGACATGCACATATGTCAAACATATGCATACAACACACATACACATCATACATATATATCATGTACACACAGAGAACACAAACAATACATATCACCATATGCATACAACACACACACAACACATATATACTACACATATTCTCCTATGCCACATACACACTACACAAATATACATGCCACCTACATACTTCGTGCGTAGGTATGACAACACACTTGTCATAACTATGTAACATACAATACCATGCACATACATAAAATCTTTGCCCTCTTCCTCCCTGGTAGAACCTGGACACCACCTTTACCAGACACTTAATCCACTTAGCATGGTGGCCTGAACTTGCATCCTACTGTGGATAAACTGGTCTGTGGGTTTTTGTTACAGGGACTGGAGTGGACAGATGCCCCCTCCACCCTCAGGGCATGATATGACCTTGTCCTCAGAGCACCCAGACACACGGGGACTTCCTTTGTTTCTGGCTTTCTGGCACAGTCTGTCTGTCTAGGCATGGCATGGGCAACACTGGATAAAAAGCAACTAACCATCTAAGATCCTTCTTCTTCTCCTCCTCCTCCTTCTCCTTCTTCAACAGAATCTCCTGTACCCCAAGCGAGTGTATGTGTTTTATATGTGTTGTATGTTTATGTACATGTGTTGTAATCATGTGTTGTATGCATATGGTGTGCATGTAGTATGTATGTGCCATGTGTATGTAATATGTGTATTGTGTGTATATGGTTCATATGTGTCATATGTATACGTGTTGTATGTATATGGTATGTGTATTTTATGTACATAGTGTGTGTATATATTTGTGCTATTTTATGTATTTTTATGTGCATATATGGATATGCCTGTATGTGTGTATTGTATGTGTATGTAGGATATGCATGTGGTATATGTTCATTTGGTAGGTGTGTCTTTTATGAATGTGGCATGAGTGTTGCATGTAGTGGCATGCATGTATATGTATGTGGCGTGTGTGTATGTGTATTTGTGTTTATGTGTGTGGTATATTATGTGTATGTGTGTGAGATGTGCATGTCTGTGTATGTGTGGAGCTAGAGAACAATCTCTGGTGTCATTCTACAGGCATCATTTCTTTTGAGGCAGAAGGTCCACAGCCCGGAACTCCCTCCTTGTGCCATGTAACCCCCTCACTTCTCTTGTCTTCCCCCCCCCCATCCCTGGATCACATCCACACACCACCACACCCCACACGGTCCATGTGTTCTGTGGGTGGAGCTTGGTCCTCGTGCTTGTATGGCAAGCAGGTCATGGACTGAGCCGTGTCCCCAGCCCCAGACGTGTGTGGCTACAGGCATCGGCCTGCACACTTGGCTCCTACATCAAAGTTCTCATACATCTGCCACTTGTCGCTCTGCTGAATGTCTGGCCGGCCCCCGACCACATCATGTTGTTCCCCTGGTGCTCTGTGGGGCTCCGGAGCCGTCCCTGATGGGACTGCATGTGCTAGGAACGCAGTGCAGCCAGGGCACGCTGCCCATGCCCCTCGTGAATGCAAATCTCCAGGATGTTGCCTTCCAGGAAATTCCTTCTTACCTCAGCAATTTCCAGAGAACTCTGACAGGCGTGGGTGGAGCCTGGAAAGCAGGGGACCTTCGCTGCTGAAAACCCGGGGGGTCTCTTGAGGAATATGGTGGGGTGCTCCGGTGATCCCAATGCTGGAAAAAAAGCTGAGGCAAAAGGATGCTGTGAGTTCAGGACCAGCTTGGGCTGAAGTACAGTGGGTTTAAGTCCAGCCTGGGCTACAGAGTAAGACCTGTCTCAAAACAAAACAGACATCTATACAGCTAAGAGGCCACTTAGATTAGTGAGAGGTGTTCTCTACAGTCTCTTCCAGCCTCAGGGCTGTGACACAATGGTCCTGTCTCTCAGGGTCCCATTTCTCCCACTATAAATTGACCTGACTGTAGATTCTGACAGGTAGCACTCTCAGGGACTTCTTCCTGAGGTAGTCTGTCCCCCTCAAGCCCGGGATCACACTGGGGCAGTTAGAAAACAGAGCAATGCCTGAATTCACCTTCTCAGGCCAATTTAGTACAGGCCCAGCCTGGCTAGGCCACCCCGCCTCAGCGGTCCCCCAAGGCTGACAATCTGCAGACTCGGTCAAGTGGATCTAAGGCGCCTCTAATTGGCTTCTTGACGATTTGGAAGCTAACGAATGCTATGCTTGGCTCATCTTTAATTGGCATGGGGCCGCTGGAGATGCCAGTGTGGGGAGAAAGCCGTGGGGCCTGTCTGACACCAGACTGTCATTAATGTTCCTATCCAGCTCTGTGAAGGCCCATACTCCTGTTTTGTCCCTCCCAGAGCTCTGGCCTCAGCAGCCCAATCCAACCCCCTTCTCTATCTCCTCAGTAAGCTGCGCCCACTGTAACTCTTTTTGTGAGATTGATGGGAGACCCCGGGCTTGTATGCCCCACCCTGGAAAGATGGTCATGTGTTTGGCCACTGAGGACTGGCTCCTCTCTTCCTTCCATTCTCCTCCCTCTCCTCCTCCCTCTCCTCCTCCCTCCCTCCATCATTACAATATTCACTTTCCAGCTGGGACTCAGCCTCAGGAAGGACCCACTGTCAGGCAGCATTCTTTGCATGGCTAACCCTGTGAGAAGACAAAAAAGCCTGCCATTCACCTGCTTGGGAGCACTGAACTGCCCGCTATAAGCCCTGAATGGTCAGCTAGGTCACTCAGAGCCCAGAGGCAATCCAGTCCAGGATTTCATCCAGGAACCCTCGTGAACCCTTATATATGAGCTGGAAACCCTGTCAAAGCTCCTAACTGTTCATATCAACACCTTCGCATATACATTTTGATATATGTGTGTTTACAGATTTGTGTGAGTGGGGGTGTACATGTGTGGCATGAAGGACACAGGTCAACCCCGGGTGTTGTTCCTCAAAAGCCATCTCATCTTTTTTTAGTATATATCTCTCTCTCAGAGAGCGATAGAGAGGATGAGAGAAGGAGAAAGAGACAGTCTGGATGCTTACACCACAGTATACATGTATGAAGTCAGACAACAACTTTATGAAGGTGGTTCTCTCCTTCCACAAATATGTGATGTAGCCTGAAGTTTCTGGCCCAGCCTAGGCCCAAGGTCTGGACCTGCAGTCCTGTAGCTGCTGAGCCCCAAATAATTACACAAAGGCTTATATTAATTCCAAACTTTGGCTTATGGACCAGGTTCATTGCCAGCTAGCTCTTATAACTCAGCCCATTTCTATTTGTCTATGTCTTCACATGTGTTCTGTGGCTTTACCTGTGTCTCATTGCATCTTGCTCTCTTGGCAGCAGCTCAAAACGTCTCTCTCTGCCCTCCTTTCCCTCTATCTATGCTTGGATTTCCCACCTGGCTTGTCATAGGTCTAAATAGCCTCGTTATTAACCAATAATTAATAACAGTGTACAGAAAACTATCCCACATCAAGGTGGTTTTAGGGACCAAACTCTGGTCATTGGGGTCCCTTGACAAACACTTCTTTCCACCGAGTCATCTCTCAGGCTCAACCTTGTTTTTTGAGAAAGGTGCTGTCGTTGGCCCTCAGGGCTCACAGATTCAGCTAGACTAGACATCCAGGGAGCCCCAGATCCATTTGTCTCCTGGAGGGTAGTCTTGCAAGTGTGGACAACCACACCTGCCTTTTTAAGCCTGTGATGAAGCTCAAGCATAGTCCCTACGCATGATGGAGATACTTCTCCTGCCCCTTCAGAAATCAGTTATAAAGGGCTCTGGGCAAGCAGTGGGCACTTGATAAATGCTGAGATTGAAGCTGATGCACATGCCAAGCTGAGTCTGCAAATCTGAGTCTTGAGTATTTCTTGGAACAGAAAGCTCAGCCCCTACCCCATGATCACCAAGAGCCAAACAAGGCCAACAGCCCCTGTCTCTTGTCACAGGAAGCTGCAGTGGCCCTGAAGGGATCCGGGGTGACAGGTGACTGGATGTCTTGCTTCCATACTTAACGTTGACATCATCCAAGTTACCTCTAGTTCTCCCAGTGTTGTTCCAAATTTCTTCTGTTTCTACTCAGACATTTTCTTCCATTAAAATGGCTCCAGCTTTGCTGGGGATAAATCTCATTTTATTCTTCTAATCTACCCAGATGATATTGGATAGTTTTAGCATCACCTATATTATCAGGCCTCCAGTCAGTTTAATTTCATCTACAAATTTTCCTTGATGGATTTGCCCACATGCCCTCCAAAGCAGAAGTCAGCATGCTTCACTATGGCAGTAGCAGCAGGGGCTGAGCCAGCTCCAGTTTCCGGGGCTGAAAGTCAATGTGATGGGCAGCCATCCATATTCCCTATGGTGGACAATACCATGGTGGTGTGTGTGTGTGTGTGTGCATGTATGTATATCTATGTGTGTTCATGTATATGTATCCATGTGTGTGCATCCATATGTGTGTGCATGTATGTATAGCCATGTATAGTATGTGTATCTGTGTGTGAGTGTGTGAGTGTGTGTGTATGTGTGTGTGTGTGTGTGTGTGAGAGAGAGAGAGAGAGAGAGGTGCCTGCTAATGTGATCTCCTCTGACTTAAATGGGTGTCAGGAGATCTGGAACTCTGAGAGCAGAAAGAAGGAATGTCACTGGAGCACACTAGCTGTTGGACATTTGAGAGTCGGGGTGAAGAGAGGGAGGAACTGAAAGAGAAAGAGAAAGATAGATATCAGAGTGAAGAGAAGGAAGAAGAAAGAAGGGAAAGACAGAGAGGAGGGCAAGAGGCACAGGAGCCCGTTGCTGGGCCCCTCACAGATGTCTGTCTTAAGCCCAAAGAATAAAAAGAGGTCAGAGGGAGGGAGGGGATGGATCAGTGGGTGCTGTGCTTACCATACGAACGTGAAAGCCTGTGTTTAGATCCCTAGAATCCAGGTAAAGCCAGACTGGGCAGTGCACATCTATAACTCCATCACTCCTATGTCGAGATAGGAGGTTGAGACAGGAGATTGCCCAGAAGCTCTCCTGGCATACACAGCCATGATAACACCCCATATCAAACAAAGCAAAAGGTGAGGATCAGACCCAAGGTTGTTCTCCAACCCCCCACACATGCATTCATGAGTACACACAACCTCCACAGTGCATTCACGTGTACACACAATCTTCACATGTGTGTTCACACACATGAGCATGGATGCACACACAGACCCCACACACACAAAGAGAGATTTTTTTTTTTTAAAGAAGGAACACAAAACTGAGAACGTCCCAGCAGCCTGAAGGTGGCAGAACCCTGCTGTTGGCCTTGGTTGCCTACCAGGCTCAGCTGTCTTCCTGAGGATTTTCAGAACCAAAGAGGGATGGTTTTGATTATTGTTTCATTTTCATGTTTTGAGATAGGGTCTCAACATGGTGCCAGGCCAGTCTCCACCTCCGAATTGAATCAATCC
This sequence comes from Sigmodon hispidus, assembly GCA_004025045.1. Taxonomy (NCBI): domain Eukaryota; kingdom Metazoa; phylum Chordata; class Mammalia; order Rodentia; family Cricetidae; genus Sigmodon; species Sigmodon hispidus. The sequence continues at coordinate 4,323 of PVIH01025004.1, read as the reverse complement.
TGAATCGATCCTCCAGCCTTAGCGCCCCAACGGCTAGTGCTAACACTCAGGGATTTATTCTTTTAAAATAGCCAATATTCATTGAATACTTAGCATATTCCAGGCAATATTTAAAGTATCTTCTAGAAAAAACCAACTGTCTTAACAACCCTCAGAAGGCTGCACCGCTGTATCTTAACAGGCTTGTTAAGGTCTAATTCGCACGCCCAGTTGCACCATTTACCCAGTTGAAGGGACAGGCCAGTCCAATGACATTTTATACAGCCACAGATGCCCGACTCTGTCACCATGACCAATATTAGAATACATTGTGTGCATGTGGCATATGCACATGTTCATGTGTGTACACACACATGTGGAGACCAGAGGTCAACTTTGGGTACATATCTCAATCTCTTTCTACCTTACTTTTTAAGACAGGGTCTATCAATGGCCTGGAGCTTGTAAACTGGGCTAGTTTGGATGGCCAGGGAGTTCAGGGGCTATACTGTGTTTGCCCCCCACCCCATGTTGTTATTACAGTGCCCAAATTTTCATGTGGGTGCTGAAGATTCTAACGTGAATCTCAAGCTTGTGTGCCAAGCATTTTACCCATGAACCCCTCTCCGGCCCATGAAACATTCCCATCAATGTATAGAGAGATTTTGCATCCTTTACCATCATCTATAACTCCTTCCCAGCCCTGCCCCCAACAGTTACTAATTTCCTTCCTATCTCTGTGGACTTCTGGGTTTTTCATGTTGGTGGAGTCGTATCGGATATGGCCTTCTGTATCTAATTCCGTTAACACAATATCGACAACACTCCGGTACATTCTAACACATCTGCATCCCTCTCTCCTACCAAGTGGTTCTCCACTCAATGGATGGATCTCATCCCATTTGCCCATGAATCTATTGATGAGAGACTTAACATCTTCAATAAGAAGTGTGCTGACTTTTCTTGGGTAGATGAAAAGAAATGTCTGTTCACCCAGACAGAAAGGTCACTGGCAGACTGAAGAAAGATTTCCACCCAAATGCAGCTTTGTGGGGACAGTTGCATTATCACTGAGTAGTTCCTACCCATGTCAATTATTTATGTCTTAACTAACGTCAAGGAGTTGAGGAGCCTGTGAGGATCTTGTGAGCCATGTGGGTCTGTTGACTCTTCACCTCCTACACACACTTGAGGGAATGTTAATGGGTCCCATAATTGTCACTTTTCTGGTTGCTGTGACAAAATTTCCAACAAAGGCAGCTTGAAGAAAGGAGGGTTTGCTGTGGCTCTTTGAAGAGCTACAGACCACCTCAGCAGTGAAACATGGCAGCAGGAGCAGCAGGAGTCTGGTCACATGACATCACAGTCAGAAAGCAGAGGGAGATGGATGCTGGTGCCAAGCTCATCACATCCTTTCTGTTCAGTGCAGATCCTGGTAGGTTGACAGTATTAACCTTCATGGTCACAATTGCATGGTGATCATCACAGTAGCTTCAATATGGGACAGTCACATTCCAACCAAAGAAAACTGTTTTTATGAGTGTCCCCATGATAGTTATGTGTTTCCAGTGCAGCATGGTCAGAGGTGAGCTCTGAGGAAGTGGCTGGGTCATGAGAAGTGACTGAATCATGAGGACTCTGACTTCACCCGTGGTGTAACTCATGGAGGTGGCTATGATTTTTATGTATAGATATACGTATGTGTTTATGTTTGTTCCAGTCTCATCTCTGAGGCTGTGTCAAACACTCTGAGCAGAAGTAGTTTGAGGAGGGAAGGGTTTCCTTGGGTTACACTTTGAGCTCAATCTAGCACTTACAGAAGTCAGTATAAGAGCTCAAGTTATGGGGCTGGAGAGATGGCTCAGTGGTTAAGAGCGCTGACTGCTCGTCCAGAGGACTGGGGTTCAATTCCCAGCACCCACATGGCAGCTCACAACTGTCTGTAGTTCCAGTTTCAGGCAAAACACCAAGGCAAATAAAAAATGAGTTTTAAAAAAAAGAGAGAGAGCTCAAGTTTGGAACACTAGAGGAAGGCCACTTTCTGGCTCAGCTAGTTTTCTTATACAGCCCAGTACCACCTGCCTAGGAAACAGCGCCACCCACAGTGGGCTAAGCCCTCCTACATCATTTAACACAATCAAAATTATCCCTTATAGACATGCCCACAGACCAACCTGATAAAGACAATTACTCAATTGAAATCTTTTCTTCAGGTGATTCTAGGCCAAGCTAAGCTGACAGCTAATGTTAACTAAGACAATGTTTGAGTCGGGGAAGGAGGTACACGCGTGTCCATGCCGGTAGAAGCTAGAAGACACCGTAAGTGTCACCCTTATAAATAGCATCATTCTCCTGTGAGACAGTCTCTCAGTGGCCTGGAACACACCAAACAAGCTAAGCTATAAGATGGCAAGAGGGCTTCCTGTTTTGCCCCAATGCTGGGAACGAAGAAGTTCAGGTGTGAATCACCACACCTGTCTCTTCTCCATGTGTTCTGAGGGTCAAACTCAAGTTCTTATACTGTAAGACAAACACTATAAACCAAGTCATCCCCCCAGACTGAAACATCCATAATTTGATGGAGATGTTTGGAACTGGTGGAAACCACCCGATGCAGGGCCTACTTAGAGGAAATAGCTCGGGGCTGGAGAGATGGCTCAGCGGTTAAGAGCACCGTCTGCTCTTCCAGAGGACCGGGGTTCGATTCCCAGCACCCACATGGCAGCTAACAACTGTCTGTAGTTCCAGTTCCAGGCAAACACCAAGGCAAATAAATAGATAAATAAATAAAGTTTTTTTTTTTTTTAGAGGAAATAGCTCACTAGGGGCAGGTTTCAGAAAGATACTCTATCTCTGGATGCTTCCTGGCCACCATGATGTGAGCCACCTCTTCCACCCCTTCATCCACAGCATTTCAGCCGTGTCACGAGCCTAAAAGCAAGAGGACCAGCGGACCATGGATTGAAAACTCTAATATGAACCAACCTGAACCTTGCACCCTGCAGTCATCTGCCTCCAGTATGTTGTCTGAGCAATGAAAAGCTAACACAAGAGCTTCTTCCGTGGCTTTGCTGTGAGAATACTGAGCACATCAGGGACATGTATGTGTGAGCATTTCCATTGTTCCCAGGGAATGTACTAGAAGCAGAGTAGCCAGTTCAGGCACTAGCTGTTTAACTGCTTTCAAAGAAGTTTATTTTGAAAATAGAAGCAAGGAGACAGAAATTTGTCCTTCAGGGCACAATTGGACAGGTTCACCCCTGGGAGACTGGGAATGTTTTCCATTCATAGCTGTGCCCTGAGGCCCTGAGTAGGTTCTTCGTGAATGAAGGACTGAGTTAATGGATGAATGAGGTGATCTGAGGGAAGAGGAGAAAAATAAAAAAGAAGAAATGTGAGGGTTAGCCATCTTGAAGGCGAGCGCTGGCTTGGCAGACACCCTGAGGTCCTGTGGCTGGGTGAGTGCTGGAATAGACCCTGAGAAATGACCCTGGGATACCACAGGCTTTGGTCTTCATATCTGGTTCAGGGGCCTCACCCGACTGCTGCCTTCTCCACTGAGTGGTCTTTTCTCACCTTTTTCTCTCTAACAACATCTCCAGAAAGGTGTAATTTTTCTCTCCTTTCTGTCAGAGGCAGCGGTAACAGCCTATTACACAGATAAGAAGAGAAATAAAACCCACTGAGACACAGGACCCTGAAGTCCACCCAGCACCCAATGCTGTAGTTATTGAACCAGAATATAAAAGGCTTCTCATGGATCAACATATCAATGGGAGTCATCCAAGGTAGGGGAACAGGAATTAGGGGTGCTTTTCCCCACAGTTGGGTGATTCACTGTGGCTGTGAAGGGATCTGCTGTCTGTCTCTGGGCAAGTGACACCTCAGTGCTTTCTCTGTCTGGAAGGGATCAGCATTAAATGGCCCACTCTCAGGTGTTATAAGATTTGACCCCACGAGGCCCCAGCCAGCCACAAATGTCCCCAGTGCAGGCGGCAGCTTCAGAGCTGCCTGGACACAGCCGGGTCCCTGAGCTGTGCAGCTATAATCATGAGTCGCAGACACAGAGCCTTGCTGTCCTGAGGCTTTGAGAGCAAAGTCACACTGCGGCAGAGCTGTTGCCTACTAAAGCCTCATCCCAGCCTTAAATGGACGGACACACACACACACACACACACACACACACACACACACACAAGCACCCACTTCCCTCTTGACCTTACAGGGTCCTTCTTTGGTTTGGAGGTGGGGTGGCTTTTTAGTTTCTTCTTTTTGTTTTTGATTGTTCCTCAACCATGTTAGGCAGGGGCTCTACCACTGAGCCACACCCCAGCCCCTCACTGG
>PVIH01025003.1:0-21570 GCA_004025045.1 Sigmodon hispidus | reverse complement strand
AAAAAAAAAATTCAGAGGGAAAGATGAACACAAAGAAAATATAGGTGTAGCAATCTTATTTGTATGTCTACCCTTGATAAGCCATGCTTATCATTCTTATCCTCTATATAGTTATTGTTAACTCTTCCACATTTTAAATTCTTTTTACTGTGTGTTTTTTTTTTAATAAATACAAAATAAAGGAAAAAAAATAAAAAAATAAAAATAAATTGTCCCCTCACATAGTGAACTCTGAATCTTTTTCAGTTGTGCTATAGACATAGGTTTTACTAGAACATGGTGGGCAGATCACAAAGTGTGAAGAAGAGTCTTGTCAGCCTCAGGCTCGCTCATGTTCTGGCCATTAACCGACTGGGTCACTTTGGAGATGTTACCTCCCATCCCAAATGTATCACAACAAATAGTTATTTGTGATACTCCTTTATCTGCCAACTTCAAGGACAGGGATTTTTGCCTTCTTCCATTTTTTACATTCTTCACATCAGTCTAGTTCCTAGTGTGTAGCCAACGGGCAGTCAGTGTTTTCTGAGTAAGTGGAGTGACTTCCATTCTGAAGCGGGGCATGCCAGCTCCCTTTAGGTAAGTGTAACATAATAGATCTGCAAGCAACTTGGAAAGTTCTGAACATAGTGTGTGCCACTCATGTGAGTGGAGCATGGGACCAGTTAGCTGAGGACCACACTGAGTGTCGGCTGACTGCAACAGAACTGAAAACTCCTTTCCCCTTCAAAGATATCTATCCCCTGTTCTCAGGAAGTGGTGTCAGTTTCTTGGTTTGACTGAATTCGCCTTTCTGAGATCACTGCAAAGTTAACGTGTAAACATTACAAAAGATTTGTCCTTAGTTCCCTGGGAACTGTCTCAGTTTTGGTTTTCTATAGATGTGTTAAGTTGTAAATACTACTTAAAAATTTTAAGTGCTTTTCTTTTTTCAGCTTTTTATTATTATATTGTGATTTGTTATATATGAAACATAGATTCCTATTAAGATTTATCTGTAGAAATCTTTCAATATTGGAAAAAGTTTTTATTTGAAAAAAATCAGAGTCCTCTTTAAAATCTGGTGCATTTTATTGGCATGAAACTTGGAAAAAAAAATCACAACACAAAACCATCCACAGTGGTGCTTTCTTGAGGCACAGGAATTTGGTACTTAGGAACACCAAAATGTCTACACAGACATTTTTTTGTACAGTTTGAACCCGTCATATAAACAAAGCCAATTAGCCCCTAAATATTAATGGAGAGCCAGAAAAAAAAAGTGCCATATCTGCTCAGCAAAACAGTTTTCAGTGTATGAGGCAGTTTTCTATGTATAGTAAGTAATCTAACCATGGTTTTATCTCTGTAGGTGGGTAGCCTATGAGAACCCTGACTTCACAGGAGAGCAGTATGTTCTGGATAAAGGCTTGTATACCAGTTTTGAGGATTGGGGAGGCAAAAATTGTAAGATCTCTTCTGTTCAACCCATATGCTTGGTAAGGAGTTAATTCTTATAGTATATAATATTAATTCAGTCCAGCTTCCCTACACGTGTGTTTTGTGTTTGTGTAATAATTCCTGCAGAAGGTATTCTGAGATAAATTTTAACAGCAATTGATAAAGTAAAAAGAAAAAGTTTTGAACATAGTTCATTTAGTAATCTTTTTTTTCCTCTTCTTTTAAAAAATGTTTAGGATTCTTTCACTGGTTCAAGAAGACGAAATCAGGTAACTTAAAAAAAATCTATAATTTGTGTCTATCCATTTTCAATTGAATACGTGAGTATAATGTCAGATGTATGGGACATTTTATTAATTTTACCAATTCTTAAGTATGAAAACATTAACAGTAGTGCTAGTGGTCAATGGCACTGACCCATGTCTGAATATATCTTATATAATACTTTTAATATAGACTGTTGGATTTATTTCATTACATAAAGTTAGTCTCATGAATATACATAAGTAAATATTCCATGGTCTTCTTGACACATAAAATGAATTCACATTTGCTGTGTCTGCATTAGCAAATGTTTTATGTGACCTTGCAATTGTTTGCTCTCAGGTCAATTTCACTGTCAATTTTTAATGTTCAGACAGCTGTAATTACAGAAGCACCAACACTATTGTAGACTCTTTTATTGGCATATAGTAACTCTAAAAAGGCTTGGAGAAGGAGGGAAGCAAGACTGCATGATTCCAAATCCAGCCTATTGTTAATGTTAGACCTGATGAACAATACTTCTGGCCATAAAAAAGCGTTAACAGCCCTTTAGCATACCTTATAGCAACAGGCTGCTCTTTAGAAAGCTGACTCTGTTGTTTCACTGGCCTTTGATATCTCTAAACCAAATGCTCACGAATGGTACAGCCAACCTGTTTCTAACTGATCATTGGTGATCAAATAGAAAATTAAAGGATTTGTAAAATACAAACAAGTTTACTGTAACAAGAGTTAGCAGGTCAGATCTGAGTCAGCATTTAACTGAGCTAAGGGACCTGGAGAGATGCTCAGAGATTAAGAGCACTGGCTGTTCTTCAGAGCTTCCATGCTGAGCACCCACAATGGCAGCTCACAACTGTCTTAACTACAGTCCCAGGGCACCTGACACCCTCTTCTGGTATCTGGAGGATAGGAACCAGACACACATGTAGTACACAGACACATATATTCAGGCAAAATACACACACACACAAGCCTGAACATGTTTAGGAAAATAATTTTGTGTTTATCTTTTCTTTTTTAAAGATTCACTTGTTTTCAGAACCACAGTTCCAAGGCCAAAGTCAAAGTTTTGAAGAGACAGTAAACCAAATTGATGATTCATTTTTGACTAAGTCTTGCAGAGTCCTGGGAGGCAGGTAAGTCGACAGCAAAGAGCAGAGACAGATAACTGGGGTAGGGACGTCTGGAGGATTCAGATCAGTTCTGTACCTGCTCCCGAGTCCATAAAAGGGGCAGGATCTGGGTGATCTTTGAAGTACTTCCAAGGCAGATTTCCTTCACAGGAAAACAGGAGTAGGGCAGGTAGATGCAGGGTGACACCCTGCCTGAAAGGGCTTGTGCTGGCAGAAGTGAAGCCAGCCTGGACTGCCTGTGGGCAGAAGAAATACAGGGCTTGGGGGTGGGGTCATGGAAACAGTGAACTCAGTGCTGTGCTGAAAGCAGCTATCTTATAAAAGCTTCCTACGAATAGGAAAACTGAGGGAGCCCTTGAAGCCATCTATAAAGAGGGCAGGGGAATTAAACCTAATAACAGTAGCTACAGAGACTTTCTTACAGTTTGTGTTCAGTTGCACTCAGTGAAAGAGCACTGGCTTTGAGTCAGATACAGACCAAGTGAGAGGGAGGTGTCTTGGAGTCTTGCTTAATGTGCCTATGGTACCCCAATCTTTATCTATTCTGCTTTGTTTCCTTCTGCCAGAAATGTGCATTTTTTATTGTTTATCATCTATCTCAGCTTGCTCCTTCAAGAAAGTGGAAACAGTTTTGCTTCTGCTACATCTTGAGCAAGAGAACAGCATCTAATATGCATCAGTCCTCACTGAGCAGCTGCTAGATTCAAATATAAAAGCATGAGCATCTTTAGGGAAGCATGGCAAAACCCTGTGGAACACCCCCTCCCCATCCTGGCGTGGGCTCTAGGAGCAAGGAAAACATACAGGGAAGGAAGTTTTCAGGAGACTCTAGCTGGACCTGCTTCACCACTTTTATCCCAGATGCTTGGGAGACGGAAGCAGGAGGATCTACCTGTGTTAGAATGAATTCAAGGCAGCCAGGAAACTCAGTGAGACCTGTACAAAAGAGGGCTGGGGTGAGATTAGTAGAAGCAGTGCTCCCCAGCATGTATGGGACCAGAGTTCAAGCCCCAGGAAAGAAAAAAAGTAATCCCAGTGGACTAACGTTGAAGGCTGAAGAAGGGTCTTTAGACAGGAAGAGAACTCTTGTGTTTGCAGTGACCCTGGCTGGGAGCCCAGAAGAAGGTTGGGAGGTGGGAAGGCAAAACATAAAACAAACAAAATAAAGCCACTTTCCTTCCCAATCAGAAAGTTAACTAGCTTCAGCACATTAAATTGCCACAAGATGAAATTTAGCAAATGTATCCAGTTTTTTTTTTAAAGGAAAAAAAAAAAAAAACAATTAGGTAGAAGCTTTATGCTTATTTTCTAGCGGCACCTTTAAAAATCAGATTTATCTTCTTTATTTTACTTATTTATTGTGAGACAGGGTCTCACTTTGTAGCTTTGACTATCATGTACATCAGGCTGGCCTCACATTTGCAGAGATCCATCTGCCTCCCGAATGCTAGAGTTAAAGAGATATGCCACCAGACCCAGCATAAAAATCAGATTTCTTAAACGGGACTATACTAATTTCATACCATGTGTTTTGTTCCTATTCTAGCTGGGTTGCTTACGATGGGGAAAATTTCTCTGGCAATCAGTATGTGCTAGAAGAAGGTCATTATCCATGTCTCTCAGCAATGGGATGTCTGCCTGGGGTAACCTTGAAGTCTTTTCGCTTTATAGACGTGGTGAGTATGAACACAGTAGCATAGGGGTGCACTGTTCACATCTTGGTGGCTAAAGTAAGCAGGGCAGCAGGTAGATACTGATCAACACTGCACCAGACCAGACCTTTCTATCCTGAAGATTTGTTCTTTTTTAAAAAACAAAAAGTATTCACTTTTATTTATGTGAATAAATAAAGCCATAAATAAAGATGATGTTCTTATACTTAAGTCACTTAAGTGTGCCTATAGTTTTGGAATTTTTTATTTGTTTTTGGTAGCTACTCTCATAAAATTCTTTAAGCATTCCTCGTTGATGATTCTAGTCTTACATGTAGGAAGAATTGTGTATTGGCTTTATAGCATGTCTACCTGCTTGCCTATTTAAATAATATGCTGTTGAGACAGGAAAACAATAGCAATGAAACTTCAGTGATGTGGAAAGTCAGCAGCATACAGCAGTGGGGTAAAGGCTGGGGTGTGACTCAGCTGACAGAGAGCTTGCTGGATACATGATGCCCTGGACCTGATCTTCCTCACCCATATACTGAGCACAGTGAGACACACTTGGATTCTCAGTCCTTGAGAGGTAGGAGAAGAATCAGAAGTTCAGGATCAGACTTAGTCATATAGTGAATTTGGGACCAGCCAGGGATACACTGTACCCTGTTCCAAAACAACACACACACACACAAAACAAAAACAAAAAAAAACAATAATTGAGGTCATTAAATAAAACTTTAAAAAATAGTTCACGTGCCTAGAATTCAAAAAGCTACCTACAAGTATCTATTTGGAGTCTCCTAGTGTCAGCCCACCTTGGCACATATATTTACATTGTTTGGCCATTTAAAGATGACAAGCTTTTAGGTTTCCATTACAGAGATCTACCCAGAATAAGATTGTATGTTCTGTGTGTCTGAGTTAGGTGTTTGTATATGTATTTGTGGTGATGGAAACAGAACATGGGCCCTCATTTATCCCAGGCAAGCACTGTACAACTGAGCTGTGCCCATTGCCCTGTGCATTTCCAACTATAATGTAACACAAAATTATTTCTGAAAATAAATTTGAGTGCTTAGGATGTTTTCAGCATGCCATCTCTGCATATATAGTAAACATGCAAAGTAGTAATCCTGTAATTTTTATCAGGCTTTCTCCTGTGTTTTATATATTCTAATTCCTAGACCATGGAAACCACATCCATGAACTACCCTGATCTTAACTGATGGCAGATACTGTCCTGCACATTAGGGCACATCCATATAAATAAAGGAGTAATGTATCTCACCCTTGCACACAACTTCAAGTAGATTAGAAAATAACTGTGATATCTGTCATTTTGATCTGTCATTTATGATATCGGGAATATTATCGTTAGAGCCTAAGGACAGAGGGTCTGGAATGTGAAGTTTTTCTTGTCTGAAAATCAGTTGGGTGTTTCTGTCCTCTCCAAAATTCTGTGCTTTCTACCTGTTTCTTTGTTTCCTCCTGACCATACTCCACAAGAGGGTTTGGGGTCACAAGCTTACAGAATCCTTGTTACCAATAACCAGGCTACTACCACAGCCTTCTGACCATTGCTGTTGATGCCTGTGGCTTTTTATCCAGAAATGTCAAGTTAAAAGTAAGCTTCATTAAAGGATTGGTATTCTATGCATATAGGCATTTTTCTAGGCATGGCTATTCTATGCCCCTGATTTACTATGGTATATTTCAACCTGCCTTTACATGCAACGGAAAAGCTTCCTACCCTCCCAACCTTCCTTTCTAACTTTGCAGCCTAGAAACATCCAGATTGGCTAGGTTTCTGAATAGGTAAAGCCTGGCAGGGTCCTATGCATTGTCCTTGAAAGTAGATGATATCTAATTAGTTTCAGGTCATCTACAAAAGCTTTGCACTGTTAACAGATGAACAAATCTCTCTCCAAACAGGAATTTTCTGAACCAACAATTATTCTTTTTGAAAGAGAAAACTTCAAAGGAAAGAAGATTGAACTGAATGCTGAAGCGGTCAATCTCCAAGCCATGGGGTTCAACACTCAGATCCGATCTGTTCAGGTCATTGGTGGCATGTGAGTGAATTACCCACTGGCTGATCTGCAGCTTCTCTTTTTTTGCTTTTACAAGTATGTTCTTCCTCTGAAGCACACTAAAAGTGCATAAACACATACGTATGCATACCCCCCAAATGTACCACCTCATTCTGTATAAATCTCCATTTTCTCATACTGGAAACTTAAAAGGATATCATCATCATGTGACATCATTAAGTGAATAATGTAGATATATGTGACAAGAAGGGACAATGGGAAACTTCAAAAACACCTAACATTATCTTAAGTGAACTGACAGATGGTCCCTGACTTCCTGTGTGGGTTAACATTACACACTTCCATGCTATATTTTTCTTGGTAGGTAAAGCCTCTGTAAAGTATCATTCATTCATGTATCCAGATTTTTTTTTTTTTTTTTTGCTAAGGTTAGGTTACATACTCAAAATCCCCAGGGGAAGCTTAACAACACAGTAGTCAGCAAATTTAAATTTATGGAGCATTCTTTTTTATAGCAAGTAAGAAAGGGTTAGCTTTTCCTTGACTGCAGATGTTGTATAAATTACTAAGTCACCTGTGGAGTGGTGGCAAGATGGCAAGGTGAACAAAGGGTGCTCACCGCTGCAGGCCTGATGCCCTGAGTTTATTTCTAGACCAGAGAACTGACTATACAAAGTTGTCTTCAGACCTCCACATGCATGCTGTTGCATGTCCCCAGCCTAACACACACACACACATATACACACACATACACACACACATACACACACATACACACACATACACACACACATATACACACATACACACACATATATATACACACACACACATGTACACACACACATATACATACACACACATACACACACACACACACACACTCTCTCTCTCTCTAAAAGGTTGAAATACCACCTGCTTTTTTTTTTTTACTTTTGGCAGGGTTTCTCTGTGGGGTCTTGGCTAACCTGGAACTTGCTGTATAGGTCGGCTTAGTCTCAAACTCACAGAGATCCACCTGTCTTCCCTATGATGGGACTAAAAGCATACATCACCATGCCCACCCCCCATTGCCAATTTTTTAAACTTGGAAAAATTTCAGTTTTAATTTCTGAGTAATTCTGAAACTGAATTGGGCATAAATAAATCAATTTCAGTGCAATACATTTTAAAATGAAAACATTTTCCTTTTATTGAAGCAACAGGTAAGGCATGCCACAAGGGGCAGCAGCTGATGACAGCAGATGGGTTGGGTCATAGTCACTAAAAGTAATTAAGGAATTGTTGGAACTGTAGTTGACATTTTAGAGAACATTTTTCTCTAATGGTTGTGGGGGACCGGAGAATCCTAGCATGCTCAGTCTGTAGGGTTCTCAAGTGTGCAATCCAGCAGGTGGTGGAAGGAAATTAGCTTAACATTTGGGGGATTTGGGGAAGGTTATGCTTATTTTAAAGAATGTTCTGTAATTATTATGAAGTTTATATTAAATTAGCATCAAAGTAATAGGTTTCATCCATCATGACCTTCATACATCCTTGATTTCGCAGGTCTTCCTTCCTTCACTTGTGAAGAGTTTATTTTTATCTAATCATTATACTCACCCACACACATGAAAACTTCGTAAATGTTGTTAATTATTTCAATGAGGATTTATAACCTGAAGATGTTTTATGAACAACTTCCAGAAAGGACTGGAGAGTCCCCCTGAGATTCTCAACAATTCCATTGCTTTATTGGAGAGGAAAAAACTTACCTTTTCTCTCTCTCAGAATGGATTCTATTTATGGAGAAATGTCTTGGAATGTTCTAGAACACGAGTTTATTTTCCCTTCAAAGTATATGCAAAGTACAGCTGAAAATTGATAGTATCCTTAGCTTTAATCCTAGCACTTGGGAGGCTGGGACAGATGGAGCTCTGTTGAGTTCCAGGACAGCCAGAGCTACACAGAGAAATGCTGTCTCAAAAACAGAAAAGGGAGGGAGGGAGAGAGGGAGGAACGGAGCGAGGGAGCAAACCTGTGGCGCTCTGAAAGTGCGTGTAGCTGTCAGAGCCACCATCAGATGGGAACTGTCACCACTATTGCTTGCTCCCTTTCAGATGGGTAACTTATGAATATGGCAACTACAGAGGCCGGCAGGTCCTGCTGTCTCCTGCAGAAGTGCCCAATTGGTATGAGTTCAGTGGCTGTCGACAAATAGGTTCCCTCCGGCCCTTTGTTCAGGTATGTGAATCTTCCTTCCATGCTGTGTACAAACTCTTCCTGGAAAATACTTTTGTAAATATAAACCTTGTAGGTTTGATTGGAAGCTTGGCATTGGCTCCTCTTCCCTTATCAGGCTTGTGGCACCATGAGGCATGAATAATAGCACACATGTTTATGTCAGAGCTGGTTGTCCACAGGCATACTCCATGCCCTGGTCACTCTGAAATGTCCTCAAACTCTTAGCATTGAGAACAGTGCTAAGACTCTTGGGTGTGGTCCCCTCCGTGACACATATGCTCTGCTCTGGACCCTTCCAAATGTCAGTGTGTCTAAATTCTTCCAACAGCACAGCTCTGACTGTCACTGGGGTTTTGTCTTCTAGAAACGAATTTACTTCAGACTTCGAAACAAAGCAACAGGGCTGTTTATGTCAACCAATGGGAACCTAGAGGACCTGAAGCTTCTTAGGATCCAGGTCACAGAAGATGTTGGTGCTGATGATCAGATCTGGGTCTATCAGGAAGGATGCATCAAATGCAGAGTGAGCATTCCGGGTTGCAAAGACAATTCCCAGAGACCTTTCAGAAATAAATTGGAAGATTTTCCCCATGAAAATACTTCCTAGCTGTGACCGAACCAAAATCAGGGTTAGGAACTTAAAATAGGAGAGGAATCTAGCACTAATCCAGCAAGGGGATGATGGTATTAATTCCTCATAGCCATAAAATAGAGCACATGCATAACATCAGAAACCTCTGTAAGGCTGATTCCGTTTGGAGAATTGCAGAGAAGGACGAGGATGAGGAGGCATGTGTGTTGTTCAGCACAGTCCATTTCCTAATGGTCACGTGATGTACATGGAAACTGGCCATTGTATTCCCGTCACTCCTGCTGCAGCAGACATTTAAAAACAGCGTCCAGATCCCAAGAGACAAGCTCATGCACTCTTGTGGGCATCTTCTTTACCCCTTGACTTTATGGGCTTGCCTCTTTGCTCTTGATACTTTAAAACCCTGGTGCCTGTGAGTGAGCAGGAGCACGCCCATTTATTATGCTGTTGTGCCTGAGGGAGGATCACACTGCTTAACCACATAGAAGAAAATGGCATTGAGAAGCAGGGTGCCTGAAGAAGTGGAGCTGAAGCAGAGGCCCTGGGTCATCTCCATGCAAGAAGGTGATATCCCACCCAGCAGTTTAACATCTCAGTGACATTACTTAGTGCCTCATCTCAGTAAGTCAAGAAGAAAAAGTGAGATATCACAGGTGACCACAATGCTTTCAACAGTGTGTGTGTGTGTTCACATACCCAACGTCTCACACATACTAGCCAAGTACTCTCCCACTGAGCCATGTCCCCTCTCCAGAACAGCCTGATTTTAATAAGATTTTACTGTAGCATGGTGTTATCAGTGAGCAATACTGGTTGGTACTTCATGAGAGACTTTTAAAATCCTTACATTAAAGCATCATCCTCTTCTGACTTTTTATTTTCCTACTTTTTATACCTGGGCCAATTTAGAAAATTTTAGAAGTTTCTCATGAATGAAAAACAAGGAGCCAGTGAGTGTAACTTCAGGTTTGGGGTGGGGGGTGGCATTCTGTGGCTGCTCTAGTGTGCCCACAGAGAGAAGCAGGCGTGAGCTGGGAACTCAAACCACATGTGTTCTGCAGATATGGCCTCAGAGTATGCCACTATCATGGGTGCAATTTGCTGTACGGAGTCTTCTCTTTCTTATTTTTAAGTGTATGAGTATTTTGCCTGCATTTATACTACCTGCATGCCTGGTGCCCATAGAGTCCGGAAGAGAATGTCATCAGATCCACTGAGATTGGAGTTAGAGCTGTTAGCCACCTTGTGGTTGCTGGAATCTGAACACTAGCCAGTGTTAACCACTTCATCCCCATGAGTCTTCTCTTAATGGTAACAAGAGTCTTACAAAGGGCAGTCTGAGAGTACATGAGAATTGAGAAGTCAAGGGCCTATTGCTTGGCTTCAGTTACTCCAGCTAAAAGTTGCAATGGCTCTCGTGGACTACGATTGTTTTAGACATCAGTTTGTGAGACTGAAGTGTGCTCTGAGATAAACCGTTTTCCAAAACAGATAGCAGAAGACTGCTGCCTGACCATCGTGGGCAGCCTCGTGACATCCGGCTCCAAACTAGGACTGGCCCTCGATCAAAATGCCGAGAGTCAGTTCTGGTGCATGAAGTCTGACGGCAGGATCTACAGCAAGTTCAAGCCACATTTAGTGCTGGATGTGAAAGGTAAGCACCGTTTGTTTCCCTGTGCTGATGCTGCCTTCTCTAGTTAAGGACAGGCCTGTTGTAACATGCTGGGTGTGCTCCTAATACACTGCTGGTGCCAGGGACTGTTTTGTTGTTATTCTTTTGAGAACCGAATCAAGGATCTAACATGCTGAGTATGTGCTCACTGAGCTGGATTCCAAGTTCTATTTTTATAGCAGTGCTAGGCTGGGATTTTATTTGGTCAGTGTAGTTGATGGTTCTCATGTCCATAAAGGCAGCTTTTCCTTGGGGAAAAAAAAAAAAAAACCAAAGTCTTGAAGGAATTACAGTGTATTAGGGTTCTCTAGAGTAACAGAACTTATAGAATGAATTTTTCTATATAGAGAGAAAGGGTATTTATTAGAATGAATTACAGGCTGTGGTCAGCTAGTCCAACTATTAGAAAGAAAGGTGCAAGAGTCCAGTAGCTGTTTAGTCCACAGGCTGGATGTCCCAGCTGGTCTTCAGCAGACACCAAGAGTCCAGTAGCTGTTTAGTCCACAGGCTGGATGTCCCAGCTGGTCTTCAGCAGACACAAAGAGTCCAGTAGCTGTTTAGTCCACAGGCTGGATGTCCCAGCTGGTCTTCAGCAGACACCAAGAGTCCAGTAGCTGTTTAGTCCATAGGCTGGATGTCCCAGCTGGTCTTCAGCAGACACTGGGGTCCTGAAGAAGTACGCTCTAAAGCCAGTGAAGGATGGACTTCCTAGCCAGGCAGAGCAAGCAGACACAGAGGGAGGCTTCTTTCTTCCGTGTCCTTATACAGTAGTGGTTCTCAAACGTTCCTAATTCTGTGACTCTTCCATACAGTTCCTCATGTTGTGGTGAGCCCCAACCAGAAAATTATTTTGTTGCTACTTCATAAACTGCAATTTTGCTACTGTTACGGTGATGTAAATACCTGCTTTCTTATGTATAACGTGGTTCACACCTGCTGTGATCGCCACTGCTTATCTGAACCAGTAATCCCAAAGTCCCAAAAAACACACAGATGCTTATATTAATTTCATCGTGCTTGGCCTGTGTCTCAGGCATATTGCTAGGTAGCTCTTTTATCTTAACCCATTTCCATTAATCTGTCCAGCCACGTGGCCCATGGCTCACCTGCGTTACCTTACTGTTTCTTCTTGGGTGTCTGGGTCATGTTTCTCTGACTCCACCTCCTTTTCCTACCTATACTCTGATTTCCTTGCCTACCTAAGGTGCCCACCACAGCCAAAACGGTTCCTTTATGTAAAGAATGATACTCACAGCATACATGAAGACATTCCCATATCACCTATGGTCTTAATGATCTCTGTGGAAGGGATGGTCCAGAGACCCACAGGTTGAGAACTGCTGTTATGTAGCCTCCAGCAGAAGGCCTGGCTGGCCCGGATTAAAGGTGTGTCTTCCAACCTCAAAGATTATGGATTAAAAGTGGATCTTCACACTTCAAATGATTTAATTAAACAAAAACCCTTCAGGTGTGCCCAGCCATTTTTGGGTTTTAGTTCATTTCAGATGTAGCAAAGTTGACAACCAAACTAACCATCCACACAGCCTGGAGGATCTCAATGCAAGTGAATGAAATTCCAGCCAGTGAAGCTAATCTAAAGTGATCTAATGGTGCTCAGGAAGAACAAGCCGGGCCTGTGGTCATCAGGGGTAGGAGCGTGTTTTAACACGGACTGCTGGCATCATCTCTAGAGTTACTGAGTCAGGCCTGAAGGTGCGGCCCGGAAGTGTGCTTTTCTAACAAGTTCCTAGGTGTTGCTGGTACTGATGGTTTGAGAAGCACAGTGTCTTGGAGGGTAGTGACTTTAAAACAATCAGCGAAACCAACCTAACTGATAAATGGGAACAGAGCCATCGGCACCATTGCTGTTCTTAGTATATTAAGGCAAGTTTAATCACAGTACTGGGATAATTTATAATTTATTTGTTCATCATAGTTTCTTTATTTTTATTTTGAGACAGGAGGTCATTCTGTAGCCCAGGCTGCCCTCTGGGCAACTCACCTCTCTCAGCCTCCTAAGTTCTAGAATTACAGGTGTATACTTTGCCACACCAAGTACCTTTAGCAGTTACTGCATGCCCTAGACCCTCTCAGAAAAGGCTGTAGCAGTGAACTGGTGATTGTGTGGCCACACTACACTACCCATGCTTCTAAATCGCTGCCAGAATTTGACTCACTTTTACTTTAATCAGGGCTTTGGGCGAAAGCTGTTATTGAAAATGAGTGAGTTGGGTCAGAGAAACTGTCAGCTTGGTTCTTAAGGCACATTTGGAAAATGGAAAGCAAAGCATGGCATTGGTAACTGCACAGTGAGAAGACATGCTCTGCAGTTCTCGTAGTCACCCCAGTCACCAGTCAGAATAGACACAAAGAACTGGAGGAGCCTGATGCTGCTCCAAGAGGCAAGCAAACTAGATGGAAGGAAGGCAGAGGCAGAAGAGCATTAAAACTTCAGTAATGTGACTACCAACTGCATATGGGCCAAAAACTTCATATAAAATGCAGGGGAAGCCTTGGGTATGAGAAATGAGCAGCTCCAGATACCATGCCTCCCACATTGTATCTGTACACACACAAAAGGCCCATCTCACAGATGACTCCAAGTCTGAACCATTTGAGAACCACTGACCCAGACTGGCCTTTATTGATTTTTTATAGGTCCATTTATGCTGCCTGCACAGGATAAGATTCAAAGCCACTATGGAGTCTGGGATTGTAGCTTGATGATAGAATGTTTAGTTCAATCCCTAGCTGCACCTCCCCGCTGGAAAGGTGGGGTGTTTGAGTAAATGTTGGGGAGGGATCACAATGTTTGGTTCTCCAGTGCAGCTGAGCACTGGTGTTTCTTACTGATGGGATTAGCTTTCCAGGTCCAGGGTAAAGGTCACTGTGGTTCTTGGGGTATTTATTTTGTTCTTTTAGCAATCTTCACTGTGTGCCAGGCTCTATGTTAAGACATTGGGTACCAAAGTGAAGAAAATGGCTGGCTCCACTCTCCGTGGATCTCCTCTTTATGGCTTTACCCCGATGCTCACTAGGTGTCAGTCCCATCCTCTGAGCAAGGTGCTGGTCCCTAGGTTTGTGGGTTCTCAGTGTCTACTGCAGCAATGCGGAAGCATGGCGCCACCTTCTGGACACAAGCAGGCTGCACGGCCACCACCCTGGCAGAGAAATGCAGACACAGCTCTCCATGCTTCTGTGTACAGAGTACTTACTAGATCAAGTCTTTCTTCTTGCCTTGTATTTGGAGAGCGAGTTGTTTTAGTGCACACTTTAGTATGATTGCAGACCGGGTATCCCATGGCAACAATGGAAGCTGGCTCACAGTTCAAAGATACCCAAAGTCTGGTAGGACTCTACACCAAACAGGCAAATCAAACTACTATGTAAAGCACAGAAACTAAAAATAAACAACACAAAAGGGATAACCCCAGGCAATATCTATTCTTTGTCCCTATTACTGACCTTAGATCTGCAATCTTTCAGTTTCAGCCAAGTGAGGGGTTACAAGCCATGCCAAACAGTATCTTTCTATAGGCTGCCATTTAAGGGAATACTAATGATTTATTTTAATTAGAATGTAAATTTTTTCAAATTACATCCTGTGTGCCGAGAACTGGGTTATACCTGTGACAACAGCATCCTTCTCAGACAAGTGAACAGGTGTGGGTGTTACCTCAGAATACACAGGTGGCATAGGTATGTCAGGACTATCGGTAAGGGTGGCCTGGCTTACATCACTTCAACACCTGAGATCTGGCTTTCAAGAAATCCTAAAGGAAAACATCATCTTCCCGTCTCTAAACATATGGCAGAAAGGGTTTCACAGAAAACCCTTTAGTTTTACAGCCATTTGACTAGTCACCTGTCTTCTGCATCACTCAAACAGAAATAAGTTTTATATATTTAAAAAAGCCTAGCATTAGACAAAAGAATTAAAGTATTTCCTGAGAGCTTTGTGGGTTTTGAGATTCTAAAGCACTGGGGTAAACACAGAAAGCTTTAAGGCACTGGATTCCTAAACAGTGAAAAAAGACACTGTCCTTAATACTCTCTGAGCTCTTAGAATCTGTTGATTTTAAAAACAAATCTTTTTAGCTTTATTAATGTGCCATGGATGCTTTACTTATATGTATGTCTGTGCACCGTGCCTGGTGTCCTCTGAGATCAGAAGAGGGTATTGGATTCCCTGGAACTGGAGTTGTGGATGATTTTGTTTTTGTTTTGGGTTTTTTTGTGTGTGGATGTTTTTTGAGCCACCATAATGGTTCTGGGAATTGAACCTAGGTCCTCTGTAAAAACAAGAAATGCTCTTAACTGCTGAGCCATCTCTCCAGCCAACAACTGTGCAGTCCTGATGGGCAGTGCAGGATTTGCTGGGGTTAAAGGAGAGGCTAAAAGGTTTTTCCTTTCCCTGAGCTCTGCACTACACCTAGCTTCGGATCGCATATGGTACTGAGTGACAGACAATAAGCCAGTTCCTTAAAGAATGAAGTGACAAGTTCCTTCCCCAGCTCTTTTTTCAGACTCTTTGATGTTCTAAATGTTTTAAAGGAGAGAAGAACATTGTTTCTTTGGTCTGAGGATGAAACATGATTTCACCACCAGCTGTGCCCTGCATCCAAATGCAGATTCTCATTTCCACAGGAGCCTTGATGGAGAGGTTTCTGCTGAAGCAGATAAGGCACCAGAAAGGATGTTTATTCTACATGGGGGAATCAGATGGTCCTTTCTGTTTTAATAACACTTCTATTGAAAATGACACTGGCTGCTTCTAACACTAAAGTACCTCACATTTTCAGTAAGCACCTTGGAAAGGCCCTTCCAACACTCCTGTGAGAGAAGTACAGGGCTCATACAGTGGTACCCAGCATTACTTCATATATCCATGGTCCCAGCAGTTCGGGGGTTGGGGTGGGGGTGTCTTCTGTGTCCTGTGCATGCTTCTGGGTGTCATTTAAACCATTAGTTACAGCTATTTTTTTATTATATGTGTGGAACTCATTGCCTCTGCCTGTCTCCCTACAGCTTCTCTTTGCACCCACCACAGGTATGCCTGTCTGCTCACTAGTATCCCACATCCACGATCTCCCCAATTACATCTTACAGCATCATGCTTTTTCCTTCTTCTAGGCTTTTCCCTGATGCCCCACTTCAGATGTGGTAATAGTAGCTAGAGAAGCCTGTGAGAGCTGTGTAGAAAAGGGAGAGATGAAGGATAAGATAGGCTGTGTGACCTTGCTGCTCCCCAGATGGAGTTAGCCTTGTGTCATGCCCCTCGCCCCCTCTCGTCCCCGTCCCCCCACTCCTGGTACCAGAGCTTTTCCTCGTTCTTCCCCTACTCTGGGTTCTCTCTTGCTCTTCCAATGACGTAACACACACTTTCTTCCTTCTCCCCAGCAAAGTTCTTACTTTTTAATTTTTCTTTCATTCAGGGGGTGCACAGTATGATCAAAATCACATCATCCTCAACACGGTGAACACAGAGAAGTTAACACAAGTGTGGGAAGCCATGGTCCTATGAATGTGAACCAAGAATGCAGGAGTGTTTCCAGGGGATCTTCTGGCCACCTTATTGAAGAAAAATAAAATTTCAGAGCGGATGGAGGAACCAAGTCAAGAATGGATGGAAGGCCATGACAGGGAAATTATCTTTTCAAAGACATTTGACTTGGAGGCCAATAGTTTGTTCTTGGCTCTTGTCTTGTATTTTCTCAGTACCACCTTAAACAGGCTGCCCCAGAAGCAGCTTTTGGGTATAGATGTTTTAAAGATCAAGACCACATTGTAACTTATTGCCAGGGACAGGAGGAGACAAGACCTCTAAATATGAACGGACAGATTCCCTAGACGGAGGATAAAAGACCAAGTTTGTTCATCACAAGACTTTTAGCACTGGCAGATCCACTGTCTTAACATTTTCCAGGACCGTTTATTGCCAGTTGGCAGAGGGGAAAACCTGTATACTCAGACATGTTCCGAGAAGTTTAGCAACAATAAGCAAAACACTATTTCCAGTTCATGTTCAAAGTGAATAAATTTACAAAGTTTCATGTTGATGTCTGTTTACAAGCAGAACTTGGGTTATTTTAATTAACCTGTGGGCTGCGCTCGAGTGTCACAGATAGTTTATAGCCCTCCTTACAGCCGCTACTGGGACAGTATTGTGGCCTAACTTATTAACTCTTACCTTGTCACCTACCTATTACATGGAAGCCATATTCTATAATTTTGGCTAACCCTAGACCTTTCAGCCTCATCTCCAAAGCCACCGGCAAGGGGACTGCTTTGGATCTGAAGACACCAAGGACCTGGCAGCCCAGATGTGAGAAGCTCAAGGAGATAATTACAGTCTCTTGCAGCGAGTGAGGGAGACGCCAGGGGCTCCCTGCAGTGTTAGGGCGGAGACCCCGACCTCCACAGGCAGGTGGGGAACAACTGCTGTGATACTGCTCCAGACCCTGCTGCTCTTCTTCCTCATTCTGTCCTCCTCACAATGCTCATGCTCCTGTCAGAGGCTCAACAAGTCCACTTCTGTTTCTCCTGCTCTCTCTGGAGCTAACAGCAGACATGTGTCCTCATCAGAATAGTCTCTCTGCAGCTTAAACAAGGCATGCACAAACAACAGCATCCAGCACGGCGGTCTTCTTATATGGACATCCCTGGATGTTTTGTCTACGTTGATATAGTAGGTGGGGTAAGGTGTCCTATCAAAAGCCTGTTTGATTTTATCCCTTGAATAAACTTAATTTCTGGTTAGCCACGTGATGAAATCCTGAAATCAATTTAGCAGTCCTCCCAACAGCTGAGACGAAGCCGACTAGGTGCAGCAGGCTAACTGCAGGCATGTCTTAGCTGCCTTTAGAGCACTCAAGGATTTAATGCAGGGGCTCTGTGTAGCTCTGGCTGTCCTGGAACTCCCTCTGTAGACCAGGCTGACCTCATACAGAGACCTGCCTGCCTCTGCCTCCCAAGTGCTGTGATTAGAAGGCATGTAGCACCACACCCTACTTTTTTGTACAAGGAACTGGAGAGATGGCTGGGCAGTTAAGAGTGCTTGATGCTTTTACAGAGGACCCAGGTTTAGTTTCCAGCACCCACACGGCTGTATATACTGTCTTTAACTCCAGAAACAAGGGAACTGTCTGGCCTTTGCATATGGTACACTTAGATACATAACACTCATACATGTAAAATAAGTAAATAAATTTGTACTGAGGAAATTCTAGAGTGACTTTAGAGAAAAACCTCACATCCAATAGGAATAAATGGAGTGGAGAGTTTCTCCAAGAGGGTCTATGTACATGAAGGGGTAAAAGCAAGTATCTGAGATGCAGTCATAAAGATGGGTATAAAACAACAAGCACCTCATAATGAAGATGAGTAACAAACACCTTGAACAAGATTCTAGAGTGACAGGCTTATTGGTGAAGCACATGAGGTCAGAAAATAGTGGACAGTAGCAATGTCTATGGAAAAGTCGTCAGTTGCTAAAAGAAGCCCACTATACATGCAAAATGTTAGGGGCTTAAAATTCTTTAGCCAGGTGTGGTGGCATATACCCACAATCTTAGCACTTCAGGGTTGGAGCCCGGAGGAGTAGGGGTTCAAGGTCAGCCCGTGCTATGTGAGCTCATAGTCTCAAAATGAAACCTTTCAGAATTAAAAGGCAATTTTTTATATATGCACCTAGACAATTTCATATTTAAGGATGTACTAAGGTCAGTGAGTGGCAAATAAAATCATAAGGAAGCCAGTTTTCCATCACTGTGACAAGATAATCTGGGATAATATCTAAGGAAGAAGAGCTTTGTTTTGGCTCACAGTGGACAGTTTCATCTGATATTAGCTCAGTGCATCTGAGACCACAGTGAGGCTGCACAGAATGGTAGGGGTCTCAGTTAGGTTTGCATTGCTGTGTTAAAACACCAACATGAACAACAAAGAAAAGATTTATTTCACCTGGAAGATTACAGTCCTTCATGAAGGGAAGTCAAGGTAGGAACCTGGAGGTAGGACTGATGCAGAGTCTGTGGAGGGATGCTGCTCCCTGGCTCACTCAGTTTGCTTTCTAACACACTCCAGGACCACGTGCCCAGGGACAACCCACCGCCAATGGGCTGAGTGCTTTCATGTCAGTTCTAACAAGAAAGTATCTCAGGCCAATGTGACAGGGACATTTTCTCACTTGAGATTTTCTCCTCTCAGATGACTCTAGCTTGTATCAAGTTGACAAAAGCTAGCCAGCACAATTGACCCCTTTGCAATTTGACACACAACTGTATCACTACTCTCTATAACTTTTCCTTTCTCATTTGTACCCAAACTGTCCACTACTAATATCACAACATAAACACAGTGTAGCTTTGTGTCAACCTTTAATTTTTTCAAGCTTATAAAAGTCAATTCTCTTTTTTAAATGTCTTTTTAAAAGTCCAAGTCTCTGACCTACGGGTTCTTTGCCTCCCTCTGAACTTTGTAGGCCAACCATGTGACTTTCTTTTGTCATACCTATCCCCCACACTCCCAGAGAACTGCCCAGTAAGCTTTAAGTACTCAGTGGCTTTTCCAGTCCAAAGGTCTACACACTGCCACAATTCTTATCAAACCTGGTCAAGCCTTACAGGAAAATAAATAAGTAAATAAATTCCTGGTTCTAATTTCTGTCTTAGCTAGGTTTCCTTTGCTATGAAATAAACATGACCAAAACCAAAGTTGGGGTGTGGGTGAGATTTATTTCACTTCTCAGGTTACAGTCCATTGTGGAACGAAGTCAGGGCAGGCAGGCAGGGACCCAAGGCAGGAAGGAGTCTGGAAGCAGGAACTAAAGTAGAGGCAGGCCGTGGAGAGATGCTGTTGGCTGGCTTGCTCCCTCTTAGCTGACTCGGTAGGACCAGCTAACCCAGGGATGGGCCGCCCACAGAGGGCTGTGCCATTCATGTCAATCATCGATCAAGAAAATGCTCCTTAGGCTTACCTACAGGTGATCAGGACACAGAGGCAGGAAAGGACTCCTCCCCGATGTCTCCTCCAAAGGCACCTTCCCACTTCCTCCCACTAGGTCCTAACTCTTAAAGGTTCTCCCTCCCACCTCCTGATATTGTTGCATGTGTGTGTATGTTGCACACATAGGTCTTTGGAAGATGTTTCCAACCCAACCTATAGCAGCCAGTTAGGAAAATAATCCCTGATGAATTTCACAAGGGACTAATGCTAAGCCCTTCCCACTGACATCCATCTTAGTAAGCGCACACTTAGTAAGATGGGACGCAAGATGACTGCAGGAACTTGCAGAGCTGGGTGAAAGAGAAGCTTAAAACAAAACATCAGCTGCATGGGAATTCTATGAAGAAACTCTATTTTGTATGTTAATTAATTTAAGAAGATTTTTCAATATAGGATTTCTCTTGGAACTTACTATGTAGACCAGGCTGGCCTTGAACTCACAGAGATCCACCTGCCTCTGCCTCCGAAGTGCTGAGATTAAAGGAATGCACCCGGACCTCTGGAAGAGCAGTCAGTGCTCTTAACCGCTGAGCCATCTCTCCAGCCCCTATTAAAAGTATTTTTAAAGTGTTTTTTATTGAGCCATTAAGATGACTCCATGGGTAAAGGCACCCACCACCAGCCTGATCAGGTGCTGTACCCAGAACCTACCTGGTAGGAAGAGCAGAGCACTGCACAGTTCCCTGTGATCTCCACAAGCACACCCTGGCACATGTGCCCACACACACACACACACACACACAACACAAAAACTAAAAACATTACATTATTTATTTTCTCTAAATATGTGCACGGAGGAGGGAGCCAGAAAACAACTCTGTGTGGTCAGTTCTTCCCTCCTCCTCTACGTGGCTCCAGGGACTGAACTCAGGTAGCCAAGCTTGTACCACCAGCATTCATCTGCTCAGCTGTCTCACCGGTCCAGACGTATAAGCACACCATGAAGCTTAAAACTACCTATTGGAGGCTAGATGCCTGGATCACAGGCACACGCCAGAGGAGAGCAGCAGCCGCTGGAGTACACATACTTATTTAAATGACATTAACCACAGTCTTTCCTCGGGCATGGCCTCTTTCCACCTTCAGGAAGGCTTCTGGGACTTCAGAAAAGGGGAAGGTTTGCTCAATAACGGGGCGAATCTACAAAACACAAGGAGAAACCAACAGGTTGATAAGAAAACCTATACTTTCTTAGACAGGTAGTACCTATAGATGTCCCTCAATGCCTGTCTCAGTGCGCTGAGGTGGGGGCCCTCTGCAGTATACTCAGGTCGGGATCCTCTGCAATGCACTCAGGTGGGGGCCCTCTGCAGTGCGCTCAGGTGGGGGGGGCCCTCTGCAGTGCGCTCAGGTGGGGGCCATCTGCAGTGCGCTCAGGTGGGGGCCATCTGCAGTGCACTCAGGTGGGGGCCCTCTGCAGTGCACTCAGGTGGGGGCCTCTGCAGTGCACTCAGGTCAGGACCCTCTGCAGTGCACTCAGGTCAGGACCCTCTGCAGTGCGCTCAGGTGGGGGCCCTCTGCAGTGCACTCA
>PVIH01025002.1:0-21559 GCA_004025045.1 Sigmodon hispidus | reverse complement strand
AAGTGACTAACTTTCCAAACACAGATCTTTGGAAATAGTTTACCATGTAGGTAAGTATGGAAGCACTTTGTTTCTAACAGATTGGAGTGAGAAGAACAGAAATGTGATACTTCCATAGTCTTACCTTGACTTTGAAGGATCTCTAGTCACTACATTTTGTTGATAGTACTTATAAAATTATTTTAAACTTATTTTTTAAGCTAGGGTTTTTTTGTTGTTGTTTTATTTTGGGGGACCAGAAATGAAAGGATCTTTTTATATTTATGATATAGATAAGTGGAATAAAAAAAAATTTAAACCTCTAACTCTTAAGTGTCTTCTCAATAGATTATTTTATTCAAAATTTTATCTCCAGCCCAAAATGTTTTGTGAGCCCACATTATGGGCCACACACTGTTGAACTAAACTAAACATCATGTATTGACCCTCCAAAGTTTCATTTCATATTATTTAGAACCTGCATATGCCACCCTGGAAGATGAAGGTATAGTGTTGTTCAGCCTACAGAATGACTTTTGAATCTGTGAATGTGTTTATGAGCAGAAAACAATTTGTCTTAACATGTTAAGCATTACAGTTCCTGTGTGAACAGTTTGTGAGTCTGCTGCTCTGGTTCTGAAACATGTTTGTATATAGATAGAAAAGTTGGCATCAGTTTTGTTTAAATAAAGCAACTTTTAAGATCTTTACTGCTTTTTCATTTCAGAAGTGCAGAATCTTGCGTGCTCTCTTGATATTTGTAATGGTAGTGTTCCACACAGTACAGGCATTGAGACACCTTGCCAGAAGTAAAAGTCCTGATGTGAACTTCTGTTTGGCTTTACTTCACAAAAGAGTAATTTGAACAGCATCTCAAGCGTCCTACCATACCCAGTGGCCCATGTGGCTTCTCAGGGATGGGAATTTGAACTGAGAATGTTCTGTCAGGCAGTTTGACTGAGGGAGTAGCTATACTGCTACCATCATTGATCCAAATAGCAGCCCCTGTATATGATTCCACATTTTAAAAGGATTCCTAATCTCATTGCTCCCTTGTTCTAGGGAGAATTGAACTTCAGGTAAACATTGGCCAGATTGGGGGATGGGGGGGGGGACGGAGAGGCGGGGAGTGAGTTACTTCCACTTAACAATTTCACTTACCGATTCATTACCTGATTGAGGTGAGCTGTCATGTTCTGGAAGGTACCTTTATTCAGTTGTTCCCTTCAACAGTTCCCACATCAGACATCTTTGGATGAGATGGCCTATCTGGAAAGATAGATTTAGTCAACCACAGCATTATTCAATGGAGATATAACACAAGCCACCTGTCAGTAACAAGAAAACAATGTCAATTATGATTGCTTTGCCAGTGCCTTTAAAATACTTATCTTCCAATATGCTCAAATTATATGCTCTTTTATAATTTAGGAATTTTTTTATGTGTTTCCATGTTTGAAGTTAAAATGTTCAACTATAGCCAAGAGCAATTTTACCAACACACTGAAGTGTTTAAGAAAAAAGTTGTTTCACACTGCTTCTGTCTTAAGTGGTCACCAGAGCCACATTTCACAACTTCAAGTATTTGGTACTCTTGGCCCATGCAGACACATTGACATTCAGACTTACACACAAACGCTAAATCTTTGTTTTAAATTGGTTAAGACATGTAGAAGAGGGAACATAATATTTAGCACTACCATAACTGAACATCTGTAATGCCTTCAACTGCATTTCCCTGACACTAATGAAATGATGTATCTCTGCTAGTATATATTAGGTATTTGAATTTTTTGTAAATAACCATGTATTTTGGCTATTTTACTAATAAACTAGAGTCCATAAAATAAATTCATGAAGAAAAAGAAATTAGGTTTTGTACCTAAATCATTCAAGCCCTGATGTAAGCCTATGCTGCTATTGTTTGGCTTAAATTCATGTGAGGTACCACTTTGAACAGTATTGGCAACTTCTGTCCTATCAAGTGGCCTTAGCAGAGATGTCCGTGATTGCTTCACCTATTTGCATGTCTGACCTCTCAAGAAGTTTGTTTCATTTTGTATTTTATAAATACTTTTATACCTTGAAGTCAAAGTTCCCACAGTGGGAACAAGTACTAAAACAGCCACTCAAGGTCTGCAGAGGTCTTTTTCAGGAGGATCAAGCCCAGATTATTTTTTATATGAAAAGTATTTTAATTCTAATAGATGGAAATTCTCACAAAAAGCCGTTCCATGAAATTTTCATTGTTTCTCTAGTACCCAGCACCCAGTACTATAGAGTCCAGGATTCAATATGATCTGTCACCCCATGTTTGCAGTTCATATTTGTATTGATCTGTAATGGATCTGTGTGCTGAGACCATTTTGAAGTTAACAAGTCAATTCACACTAACCCAGGTGTATAGCAAGGGGGGGAGCCTCTCCACAGACCCTTCATAGGATCTTGAAACTGCCATGAGAGTTAGTATTTTCTAGGCTGATGCATTTGTAAATCAGTTGGACAAAACAAACTGAAATTTTGATTGGACACACTAAAGGAAAATTGGTTTCATGTGAACATGTCATCCTCATTCACTGTGGATCTTTGAAGATATAGTCAGGATTAAATAGTACCAGGACAGTGACATTTTATAATTGATTTTCTTTATTTGGACTATAATTTAAGAAATGGTAAAGTGCAAAATAAAAGCTGGAAAAGGAGACTATCACTTGCCAACAAAGAATGCACAAGAAAGCTACCAAGTGCAAATTTAATGTTTTTAAAAGTCATGCCACTTCTCTGTGTCCAAATGAAATGGCTCTGGCAGAAATGTGCCTGTCTGTCACCCCTTCCCAGTAGATGTCTAATTAATTTAATCTGAAAATAAGTGTTTTATATTTACCCTAAAAGTACATTGATGATCTTAAAGAAATGATTTAAAATGCAAAGTGATGGTTTTATGACATTTTCGAGTGCATGTAGCTTTTTTTAAAAAAATCTAATTATCTGTTGGTTTCACGTCTTGGCTGATGAGAAGAATGCAGCAGTAAATTCACAGTTCTGTCTGTTGTGTGCTGACTTATATTCCTTTAGGCATATGCTCAAGAGGGAAGAGCTGAATCCGCCTGGCAATTGAAATATCTAAGGAGCCTCCATGCTGATTTCCAAATTGGCTTCCCCAGTTCTCAGGGTTCTTTCCCCAACACTATTTTCACCTGCCTTTTTTGTCTTTTGTTTTATTACTCATCTCCATCTGACAGGAGATGAACTCTAAGTGTAGTTTTCATTTGCATTAATTAATGGATGAAGATGATGAACATTCTTTAAAATGTTAACTGTACGTCTTCTGTTGAGAATTGTTTGAATCAGTAGCCTTATTGGATGGATTTTTTTTTTTAAAAAAAAAATTCTTTATATACTATAATCTTGATCTTTTTTTTTTCTTTTCTTTTCTT
Organism: Sigmodon hispidus; assembly: GCA_004025045.1. Taxonomy (NCBI): domain Eukaryota; kingdom Metazoa; phylum Chordata; class Mammalia; order Rodentia; family Cricetidae; genus Sigmodon; species Sigmodon hispidus. The sequence goes on along the minus strand of PVIH01025002.1, from coordinate 18,143 downwards.
AACATCATGCAATCCAGTCAGTTAGTTCTTGGATAAGAGTTCCTGTGACAATGGAGTCTTTAAGTCCTTGTATATGCCTTTATAGTGAGGTGTTTTCCTTTAGCAGTTTCAAAATTTTAAATCTTACATTAAAGTCTGATTCACTTTAAATAGATTTGTGCAAGGTGAGAAGTATAGGTTTAGTTTCAGTCTTCTAAGTGTAGATAGCTAGTTTTCCCAGTTTAATGAAGAAACTGTCTTTTCTCAAATACATGTTTGGTTGGTTGGTTTTGTTTTTGTTTTTTATAAGACAAGGTCTGTCTGTGTAATCCTGGCTGTCCTACAACTCATTTTGTGGACTGTCAAGTCAAGATCAACCTGAAAGTGATCCTTGGTATAGGAGTGTGTGGATGAATATTACAGAAACAGAAAGAATTAGACCGGAGACAGAAAGCCAATAGTCTGGAGGGCACTAGGTGAGTACTCAGCTGCCCTGATTTTATTTCCCCTATGCTTTTTATATCAAGCAAAGGATGTAAAGTGCCCTTGTTCTCTGGGGCAAGTACAGACAAGTGTAAACACTTCAATTCTCAAACATAAGACACCTGTAATCCACACCTTTGGCCAAAGCATCCTGTTATGCAGCCTTGTTGGGCAAAACAAGCTCCTGCTCTCTGACCTTGAGCCAAGATGGAAACAGGCCACGCTGTGGAGTCTCTGTGGGTCCCTACAGATTTCCCCTTCTTTATAATATGAAGGATCCTTTAGACCCCTTAGATGACTATGCCTGTCTTAGGTCATTTCTTTTCACACTCCAGTTATGGGAACATGAATTCCATCATTCATGCCTTGTCCTCGCTGAGAAGAGACCAAGAAAACATACCTGTCTCTGACTTTGGTCTTTGGAAAATCTCAAGTGGGGGTGCAGAGCTTAACTCGCTGCAGCTCTGAATAAGCAAATGATGCCTAGCAATATACATGTTTTTTATAGCTGCTGTATCTCCTAGCAAAGGACTAGAGGATGACCAAGAATGGAATGGTCTTTTAAAATTGGTCTAGGATATCTACAATAGTTTTAACTTCATCAAGCCTTTTTCAGTGATAAGGATCATTAGCATCTTATCAAATTCTTTTCAAATGAAACATTTTTTCCCAATAACATTTATCATCATACCATAGTTCACTAATGATAACAGGTTAACACCAATAAATAATTTCAGTTTGGTTACCAACAATGAATACACAATTGGTTGAATTAAAATTCTCACAACTTATATTAAAAGGCAATTTCTTAGTAGACTTAAGAGATTTAATAGAATCAATAGAATTGGGGGGTTCTTAGTACCCTCAATTGGCTTTCCTAACCAGTCTAGCACACATCTCTGTTTCAGGTCTCTCATTCTACAGAGGGGCTTTAGCCATAATAGTGTTCAAACTGTTCCACAGGGGAAGTCTCTGAGGAAGCTGTTCTCCAGGCCTATTATTCCTTCTGGGCAAACGGCTAATGAACACTATAGTCGCAAAGGTGACTTTCCTGTCCTAAGACAGCATGGGAAAATGTCCAGGCACTCAGTCACAGACAGATAGGCATTCCTTGGCCAGTTTCAGAAAAATTGGAACTCACAGAAATCTGTGAAAATTGTCCAGCAGGTCTATCAGGAAGGTAGGAATCACTGCTTCCTTTCCCAGTCTTCAGGATGTAACGTTGGAGGGTCAGGAACACAGGGTTAGCAAACTTCACTGGAACTCTTCTAAGGAAACATCAGCAGCTGCAATATCCTCAGGGCCAGCATTCCTCTGCTCTATACCAAGTGCTCAGGTAGCCATTGAGTTTCATTTTCTTCCTGTGAAAAAACACAAGCATGCCCTCAACCCTATATTAAAACAGGATTGGTACCCTTCCATAATCCAGAGCAGGGATCTTTTCATTTCACCTGAGCAAATTGCTCAGGTGCCATCATGCCAAAATCTACCTGTGGCCATCGTGTGGAGTGTCTGTGGGCTCCTACAAAGTAGACAAGGCTAGCCTTGAAATAGAAGTCTACCTGCCTCTGCCTCCCAAGTACTGGGATTAAAGGCACATACCACCATGCCAGGCTTCAAATACTTTGACCTTATCAAAAGCTTTATCAAAAGACTGCAGTTGTGTGGAGTTATTTCCCAGTCCTCTATCCTATTTCATTGTCTTTCAATTTCATGTCCTTCTGTTAATGTGGCTATTTGTTAATTTGAGGTCAGGGATCATAAGGTCTTTAGTTCTGTTTTTTCTTCTTGGGATTGCTTATGCTATTTGAGGCCGTTTGTGCTCTTTATCAATTTTACAGTTGTTCTGGTGTTTTTTATGAAAGATACTGTTGGAATTCTAATGAGAATTGACTTGAATATGCAGATCACTTTTAGTAACAGAGTCTGCCAGTTCATTGGCAAGGAAGATCTTTCCATCTAATATCTTCAACTTCTTTGTTCAAGTTTTTAAAGCGCTTAGTGAGAAAGTCTTTCACATGCTCTATAAAGTTTATTCCTCAGTATTTTTAAAAACCATTTTCCCCTAATTTCTTACTGGCAAGTTCATCACTGTCTTTTAGGAAAGTTGACTTTTGTATGTTGATTTTCTGTCCTGCTAGTTTGTGCAAAATGTTTATGAAGTCTAAGAGTTTTCTGGTGGAATCATTAGAAATTTTTAGGTAAAAGGTCATGCTTGTGTAATATGCATAATTTGATTTCCTTTCTATTTGTATGTCTTATATTTTTCTTGTCTGATTAGCTGCAAGATTAAATATTACACTACATACACTGCACATTGAAAGAGTGAACACGAAGAGAGTAAACTTAGTTTAAAAAAAAAAAAAAAAAACCATTTTGCATTCTAGTAGCCATAGAGATAAAATAGAGTTCAGTTTCACATTCCTGGCAGGAGCTTGCCCAGTTATCTAAGGACACCTGGATGGTCCACCCCTAAGGCAGTAAAAATGTGCTAGCCACTCCACACAGGTGGGGTCCAGGAATGTTAAGCTGTAAAAAGTCCCTAAACATGAGTTCATCAAGAGCACACCTGCAGCCTTGACCCCAAGTAACCCTTCCTCTTGGACTTTGTTTATAAAAAGCTTGTGTAACTTGGGGTGCTCAGCTTTTCCCTGTACCCAACCCAAGTGGTGCTGAGAATAAGCTCCCTGCCTGGCTTGTATCTCACTGACAATAAACCTTGCTGCTGCATTTAGGACATCTCTATCTCTGGTGGTCTCTCTGGGTATTGAGATTCAGGCATTACAAACATGGACTAGAAGAAGTGCTTGGATTTTTCCAGTTAGTATATTGTAGCTATAGACAGACTTGCCATATATAGCCTGTACTATATTGAGGTATGCTGATGTAGGAATGTCTTTATGTATGTTGTGGGTATCATTCTTTAAATAAAGGGATTGTTTTGGCCTGTATCAGACACCATACCAGTAGGCAGGAAATTAGAGCATAGGTAGGAGTCAGAGATGTGATCCAGCTGTTCAAGAATCAACATGTAAAGAAACAGATTAGTGGAAATGGGTTGAATTAAGATGAAAGAGTTAGCTAGCAATATGCCTGAGACATAGGCCAAGCAGGACGAAATTAATATAAGTTTCTGTGTGTTTCTTTGGAACTTTGGGATTGCTGGTCCAGATAAGCAGTGGGTAGGCCCGAACTGGGGATAGTCTGGGCCAGAAACCGCCTACTACAGTTTGTTCTTTCTACTGTTAATGTTCTGACCCACTTCCTGGACAATAAGCAATAATCTGGCCCACCAAGCATCCTGACATCCAGAAAAATGCTCCTCTCCATTGCCCACTCTCTTCCTTCTTTCTCCTGCCGGAGGCTGTGCACATCTCTAACTTTAAGCCCCCTTTCTTTTTCTCTCTGTCTCTTTCCCCTTTCCCTCACTCTAATAAAGTCTATTCACATCAGTGCAGCCTGTAAGAGCTGTCTCTTTGCAAGCCTCCCATCCCCACCACCACTGCCCTCCTGCATGGCATGTCTGCCTGCATGGGCCTGGGGCTGGGCCCCATCTGCCAGCTACACTACATCTACTCCTGTAATCTGCAGGACTTTTGTCCTAATAAGATGTTGGACTTTGTCAAAGGATTTTTTACATCTATTCAGATGATCATGTGATTTTTTTTCCCTAAAGTCTATGCATGTCCTTATGACATTTAACTTGTATATGTTGAACCATCATGGCATCCCTAGAATGAAACCACCCACCATGGGAGTAAGATTCATAGTCCTCCTAATGCGTTCCTCAATTCATTTAAGTATTATAATTGAGAAATTTTGTGTCTGTGTTCATCAGGGAAATTGACTTTTTGTTGTATTTTTTAAATCCACTTTTGATACCAGGGTGATGCTGGTTTTATAGAATAAGTGTTGTTGTGTTCCTTCTCTTTGCATTTTATGGCTACTTGGAGACCACTGCTGTGAACCCTTTTTCAAGTTTTGATACAGCTCATCAGTGACTCTCTGTCCCAGGTTTCCCCTTTGTTAGGAGATTACTGCTTCCATCTTATTGGGATCTGCTCAAGTCTTTTGTTGGTTTTTTTTTTTTTTTTTCTTTTTTTGGTAGACAAAGTATTTCTGAATTTCAATAGTATCTATTATGCCACCTTTTAATCTGTAATTTTATTAACTTGGGTCTTATCTCTTTGTTAGTTTATTGGTTTGTCAATTGTGTGTGTGTGTGTGTGTGTATTTTCAAAACCCCCCCCGAGTCTTTTATTTATTTACTTATTTATTTTTAGAAAATAAAGTCCTTTTTTCCCCCATGTATCCCCTTGCTCTCCCTCCCTTCCCCCTCCCAATCCATCCCTGACTGGCTACAGCCTCCCTCCTCCCCATCCCCCCATCCCCTCCCCCAAAAAGGCAATAAGTCCCAAGGTGGATCAACTCAGCATTCACTCCAGTCAGGTCCGATTTCCTCATTATAATGTCATGTCTGGGTGAGGTATTCCTCAGGGGAGAGTGGGCTCCGAAATGCCAGTCCACACACATAAACAAAGTCTGATCCGTCCCCTTGAGGCTCCACATACTGCTCATGTCAGTGGACAGCTGCCTGTCCTTAGGGGGCCTAGTTCCTTTTCTTGAAGGTTCCCCAGTGGCTGTTCTTAATTCAGCTTGGCTCACAACTAAAACCAACTCTTGAACCAGGTGTGGTGGCACATACCTTTAATCCCAGCACCCAGGAGGCAAAGGTGGATAGATCTCTGTGAGTTTGAGGCAAGCCTAGTCTATATTATGAGTTTAAGACAGGCAGAACTACATAGTAAGAACCTGTCTCAAACAAACAAAAACCCCAACTCTTTAGTTGGTTCTGCATGTTGTTTTAGGGACCATTCTATAAATTTCTGCCATGACTTTTGTCTTAGCTAGTTTTGCTCTCTATTGCTGTGATAAAATACCATGGTGGCCTCACAGGATAAACCAATTTTATTTAGCATTCATTTACTTTCAGAGCTTAACATACCACATGTATCCCATGCTTTTTAAGCTTTTGAGGTCTTTGTTCAGATCTGTTGTTATTCTGATGTGCCTGCTTGTGTGTTGACATTTTATAGTCTTTGTATTTAAGCATCTCGAGAGTCATGGAGAGATTCTTGTCTAGTCTGGTCATATCTGTCAGATGTTCAAAATGTTTCTACTACTCATATGTCTTCCCTTTTTAAAAAATAAAAAATAAACAAGATTTAAGAAATTCCCTTTTACAACTTCATTGAATAAATTTTTTGTACCTTTAGCTTTTTCTGAGTTCTTTCTATCTATCCATGTATTCTCAATTTGGTCTCTTGATTCTATTCCAGACTTCTTAGAAGTTATGGTCATGTTCATTTACATATTTATTTCCTCTTAATGACTGAATGCCGTTTCTCCTCAGCCTCATCCTCAGTGATACTTCCCACTGTATTTTTTTATGTATTTGATTCATTGAGTTTTTTATTTCCAGTGTTTGGTTTTTTTTAAAACTATCTTCTCACCTCTTTTTTCTTAGTTTCTAATTCATGTTGCTGACTTTGTCTGTCTTGTTCACCTCAGCATTACTTCATCTTCTCAGGATTTTTATCCTCTTTGAAGTCATTGGTCATTTTTACAACTGACCTTTTGTCATCATGTCCAAAGTGTCTTTGAATTCTGTTAATTAAGGAGTTTATCATCTTCCAGGTCTCCTGACGCCTAGTTTTGAGGGATTTTTTTTTTCTTCATAAGTGACCCTACTCTTGAGGGCTCACTCTCTACTACCACTAAGTTATAATAACAAAACCAAGTAAGATAGAAAAATACACTAGAGCCCATGAGTACATCACCAATGACCAGAGAACATAAATGTAGGAGTCAGTGAGACAAACAGATTGTAGGAGACAGAGGGGCAGCAGGGTTAAATAAAAAAGATGAGAAGAATAGAGGAGGGTTGGGGAGGAGAAGAAAGCAACAGAAAGAAGGAAAAGAAGCTCTCCCCCCCAAACATGACAAATTGCATTTACAAATTTACAAATTAGATAAACTTAAGGAACAGAATAAAACCCATACTTTTATAGGTAAGATAAAGCCAAAATTTTACTAAAAGTATAATTTAAAAGAAAATAGGGCACTAGGAGAGGTAAAATAAGACATACTCAATTATGAAAAAAAAGTCCATAAATAAGAACAAATATACAAAAGGAAATAAACATTTAAAAACTTTAAAAGCAAAGTCATTTGTGTTGTTGTTTGGCTGGTTGGTTTGGGTTTTTGAGACAAGGTTTCTCTGTGTATCCCTGGCTGTCCTAGAACTTGCTTTGTAGACCAAGCTGGCCTTGAACTCAGAGACTAACCTGCCTCTTCCTCCTCAGTGCTGAGACTAAAGACTTATGCCACCACTGCCCAGCTAATGTTTTCTTAAACATAAGGTGAAATCAAAATACTTTTACAAGTGTTATGAGGAAAGGAGAAAAGAGGAGGGCGCATGTATCGAGCAACTTTGTGTGTCATTTTAGACTCTCAGTTGATGCAGGGGGCTGGGGTTAGGTTTGTGAGCCCTTATGTTTCTGTGATTGACAGTGGCACTGAGCCCAAGCTAGACAGAGCTGTTTTCACTTCAGGACCTTCTCTTCTGTGTAAGAGACCCCAGGAGGCCAAGCAAGTTCTTTCAGCTCTTAGAGGCTCTAGCTAGTCTGCCCCAGGAAGTTAATTCTACTCAAGGAAAGTTTCCCAGATGCTTCAGATATGGGGGAAGTAAGATAGTCCTGAGGTCTGCAAATGTGCACCTACTCTTCTCCAGAAAAGATACGGATATCAAATCAAGTTCTTCAGAATTTCAGATCACTCAGACTCACAGCAGATGAGTAGCTCTACTCTTTGACAAGCAGGCTTGGGGTTATCAAACTCCAAGATATTCTCAGCTCTTAACTACTGAGGGTGAGGCTGCTTCACTGGCACAGGTCACTTGCACAGCCATATCTCCAGTCACCTGCATTCATGGCAGGGGATTCAGCAGTATCAGACTTTCCTACACTCCCAGAAGCTATGGCAGATCAACTTCAGGTTCTCTGACTTGTCATAGATCAGTTTTCAACAAGTTTCCTCTTAAGATGGCCCCTGGCCATGGCACAGGGTTATAACAGAGTAAAACTCTGATGCTGACCTGACCTCCATGAGTCCTCCTCATGCTTGTGAGAACTGGTATGCTAGTTCTCCTCATCCTTGTAACCTGTCTTTCCTTCAGGGTGAGACATCTCTTACTCTAAGATCTATTTTATTATTTATGTATCTGTGTATGGGGTAAGTGTGAAAATGTACCCAGGTATCCTTGGAGGTGAGAAGAAGGCATCAGATCCCTTGGACCTAGAGTTAGAGGTAGTTATGAGTCGCCTGGTATGGATACTGAGATCCATCTTCCAGTTCCTAAATGTGGTCTCAGCTTTTCTTTCCCATCTATCTGCAATCCTTTCTTGGCCCTAAATTGTCCTATCACTGTGTGATTCTTCAGATCTTTTCACTCAGCAGAGTAGGATGTGCTTCTATTATCCAGACCTCCCACTCCAGATGGAAGCAGTTTCTAATCTACAACCTCATTCAAAAATCTTTGCCTTATGTGTTTTATACAGACCAAGAGCACTGAAAAGAATTTGGGGTTGGGGATAATTATAAATCTAGGTGTCCATTCCTGTGTTTGTCTTTGTCAGATGGGTGTCTTATTTCTTGCTTTCTATTTCTGATCCAGGAAGCAAGAAGCCTGCATGGGACTAACCTAGGCCCTCTATATACATGTGACATTTGTGTAGCTTGGTCTACTGGTGGGATTCCTAGCAGAGGTAGCAGGGTCTGTCCCTAATGCTTTGGCTGACTCTTGGGAACCTATTCTTCATACTGAATTGCTTGTCCAGCCTTAATACAAAAGGAGTCTTACTGCAACTTGATAGGCCATGCTTTGTTGATACCCATGGAAGGCTTACCCCTTTCTGAACAGAAACAGAGGAGGAGCTGAATGGAGGGGGCAGAGTAGAGGTGGAAGGAGGGAGTGGGAGGAGGGGAGGGAGGGGAAACTGCTACAGTCAGGATGTAGAAGAAAGAGAGAATATTGGAAGAGACAGATGTTATTCTTTATCTTCAACTGAGAAGAAGCATACGAAAGCAAGAGTAGGAAGTAGCAGAGTTGGAAAGTCACAATAACCTATGATAACTACAAACTTTTTCTGCTCTGCTATTCTGTTCAATATTCCCAGGAAAGTATCAACAGTCATTCAGGTTCTCCTGTGTACAAGAGCAGTTTGCAGGACATAGGTCAGGCTACCAGAACAGAGCATGCTTCTTCCCATAAGCTCATGGTACTCACATTCTGAAACCTGGAAAATCCAAAATCAAAGTTTCTAAGAACACAGGACCAAAAGGACTAGTTTATATTTGGACAACATTGTGGTGATATATTTAATAAAATCAATCAAGGATATCAGAGGACAGAATCACCCACAGTCAAACCATGAAGGCCAGAGAATGGTGACCTACACCTTCAAAAACTTGATGCTAATATGAGGCTGATGAGAGATCCCTAAAACATGGCTAATAGTCTTGGGGACAGTAGGGTATAAGTCATCACAAATGACTAACTGATATCTCAGGAATATCAGTAGCAAATGATATCGCTATTTTGGGCAGAGTGTCACTCTTATGTGATTCTGTATAAATAGTACTTGGAGGTATTGGGCCTTCATCAGAGCCTTGGCCTTCACCTCCAAGTAGCCTGTGTGCCAGAGTGCAGCTGTGCCAGAGTATGGGTGTGCCAGGGTACCTGCCTAATTGTGTGAAGGCCTTCAGGTCTTACCTAAAAAGAATAAAGCTCATCTTGTCTATGATTCTGAGTTGCCTTTAAACTCCCAGGCTTCCACTATTCTGCTGCTTTTCTGGCATCAGTTCATAGATGGACCTCACTGAAGGGCCAACTGGTTTGGTGTCACTGAGAACCTGTTTCCTGTTTACTGTTACTTCTCATGATTCGAAAAGGAGGCTATCTCTCTGTGGCTCATGACAATCTCCCATCATAATTGAAACACCCTCCAGGGGCTTAATTCTATGGCACCAAAGATTAAATTTCAAAACATGATAGAGAGGCCACCAACATTTAGACCACAGCAGTAATTCTGTATGGAAACTGTTTCCCACTACATGGACCAATAGATGTTGAAAAGCATATTGGTATCTGAGGTTGTATTCATATTCTACAATGTGTGAATGTAACCCATAAAACCTCCCAAAGCATGATTTTCTCAGTCTAAACATATTTGAAAAATGAGCATGCAGAGGTGTATTGGACCTTGACTGATTGTTAGGAGACTGGCTGCTACCATTCCTTTAAAAGCTCTCACATCTTCAGATGCCTTTCAAGGGCCTGCCCATGTGCTTTGCACAGCTCCAGTACTTCATATGGAATCAGCCCACTGGAGTCTGTAAACATCAGTAGCCTAGACTGAGCTATAATATATATATATATACATTTAGGGGACCTCAGGTTCTCAAATACTAGGTACACAAATAACTGTCTTCTATCAATGTTTTGCCCAGGCTATTCAGAGTAATCTGATACCAAAATGAAAATCTGTAGTGGGTTAAATGCAGTAAGATTGATGAACCCTCAAGAAGTTGGCTTCAATTTAAACAGAATTCCTACCAAATAGGGGTTGGGGGGTGGGTTATGTACTTGAGAAGAGAGCCTAGAGAAAAGGCCTTATCCAGGAGATCACATTCACCATGTTCCTCAAAGCCCATTGGCTGCAATGAGTTCAGTAACACTTTTTAAAAAGTTGGGAGCTGGGTGGTAGTAGCATATGCCTTTAATCCCTTCACCCAGGTGACAGAGGCTGACAAATCTCTGAGTTTAAGGACAGCCTGGTCTACAGAGTGAGTTCCAGGACAGCCAGGACTACACAAAGAAACTCTGTGTTAAAACAACAACAATAACAATGAAAGTGGAGAAAATGCAGGGGAGCCTGTGACAAATGACAAACGATAACTCTCTGCAAGCAACTCCACCTCTGTAGAGTAGGCATTGGCCCCAATTTTACATCCAAAATTAACACATTTAATATCTTGCCGAATTATAATGAATTCAAACATTCAACATGCTGTTTCAGATAGTATTAAACTTAATAAATATTTACTAATTTATTAGCATCTTGTCTGTGGTGTATACACATGCTCTCCACACAGCCTTAAAGAAAACAGGCCCTAGAATTGTTGAGAATCTGCTAAGGAGAGTGTGTCCCTTTCAGAGTGGCCGTAGCATCATTGGCTGTCTCACAATGGGTGTGAAGGCTGACCCCATCTCTGGTCACCTGAATTTCAGACTGCAGCTCTCTCACTTGACACTTCCACTCCTCTAAATCCCTCATCCCATTGCCCCTGAGGATTTCCATCCTTGAAGCTCCTAACAAGGTAATTTGAAACTTGGCCATTAAGGTATTTGGAACAATAAACATCTTGGATGCCTTTATGTACAAAAGCTTTAAAAACAGATATAATACCCTCTGCCTTGAAAGTAATTTTGTTTAAAAAGGACTACCCTGTTACAGCATTGTAATATCACGAATAAAGAAAGTTGCAGAGAAAAACTGTGTTGCTAGCATTTGGAGATTTGCTAATATCACTGATTGATGTGAGGTGGCACACATTATAAGTAGTGTCTATCTCTTTAGGGTAGAGTTATACTGACCAGAAAGTCTTCCAACATGTGCTCTGGTTCAGACATGTGTTCTACACAGCTAATTATTTTCATTTCTTTTGGCAGTATGTGAAATAGATTGCAAAGAATCAAAAAATAAGCATGCTGCTCAGCTGTGTTATGTAAGTAAAACATATATTGCATATAAATCACATTTTTATATGTGTAAATATCTATATGTTGTATTTTGTTATTTTGCATTGCTTCCATTATTTATATCTTTGTAGCAATTATGGAAGCAAAATTTTTGTTTCTTAATTTGATATAAAATGACCTTACAGACTTGTTATCTTTGAACTTTAATGAAACTGATTTGCATATATAAGAGACTCCATTCTAGCTTCAATTTGTTTTGAATAGTTTGTAATCAACTCCTAGTAGCATTGTGAGCTGGGTCCCTGGAGGTCTCTAAATTGGTCCCATGATTGACTTTTAACACCCACCAGGGAGTCTGGACAGGTGCTTAGGGGCTCAGCAGGTGGTCCAAGGACCTGTGTCTTCATTCCGGCCACAGCCCTGCTCTGTTGTCTTTGTCTCCATGAGACTTGATCAGAACAACTTGTGTTTTTGGAGAACTATGATTTACCCCTACCATTTCTTTCTTTCCTTCCTTCCTTCTTTCTTTCTTTCTCTTCCTTCCTTCTCTTCCATCTTTCTTCTTTTTTTTTTTTTCCTTTTTTTGTTTAACTTCTTATTGACTCTTTGGGAGTTTTACCTCTACACCCTAGTTCTGCTCACCTCACAGTCCCCCATATTCTCCCTTCATTCTTGCTGGACCCCCTCTAAAGAAGCAAAACAAGCTAATCAAGCAAACAAACAAAAACAAAAACAAGAACCCCAAAACAAATACAACAACAGAAAAATCTCTTCTTTTTTCCTGCCTTTCCAACACTTCTTCATTCATCTTGGTGGCATTGGAGGCTTCTGTGTGTGATATAGTAAACCACTTTTCTCCATCAGCTTTTAGGGGCATATGTTCACGGTAATGAATCACTGGTTTGGTTCAAGGCCTCTCATTTCTGACACCATCCTCACTGGATCCTCACCAGAACTCTTCTAGAATATCCTGTGTACTTAGCCCCTCCCAACCTCAGTCTTGGAGATCTTTCTGGTATTGTTCCACAGGACCAGTCCCTTCACTAGCTCCAGCAGGTCCCAGGAGAAGTAAATGCTAGGGTTGGTCAACTGGGTGGGACCTGGGTGGTAGCTGAGCTGGCCAGCCTGGGGCACTGGCCTCAGGTGAGGGGGTGGACTCAGCTCTACCACACTCTTCCCATCAGGGTTGGTTCACCCTCACCTGTGTTGAGGAGTGGGGACCATCTCTCCCAAGTGCAAGAGCCAACTCTCTTGCTTTAGAAAGGTAAGGCCAGCGAGAGGCAGGGCCAGATTTCCTGGAGCAGTAAAGGGCAGGGTTGGCTCAGCATGACCATCCAGTTTAATCTTCCATGGTTCCTAAAGCCCCCTGAAGTGACATAGGCCACAGACATCAATGTAGACCACCACTGCAGTTGGACCTAGGACCCATACATGGCCTTCAGCAGCAGATTGGGCCTAGATGACATCTGAAAGAAATGCACACTCAGGTGTGAACATGTCTGGTAGCCATATGGACACTCACAAGGCCTCAGGTTGCAGCCCCTTCCCTGGGCCTCTATGTGATCTTTGGTGGCAATGCAGGACCCAGACTTCAGCATATATTCAGTCACAGTAGGACCAGGACCATGAACCCTGACATGGTCCTCAGCAGCAGCTAGGTCTGGGTGTCACTACAGCTCCAGCAGCAGTATGGCCCGGAGATGCCAACAAGGCCCTAGACCTCAGTGTCTGCATGACCTTTGATGGAAACAGGAGCATTGGACATTAGCACAGACCCTGGCTGCAATAAGGCCATAGATACTGACATGGCCCTCAGGTGCAGCTCTGGCCCGAATGTTACCATCATATTGAGCAGCAGCACAGACTACTCAGATCTGCATCCTGGCCCTCAGACACTAATCTGGTCTCTGATAGCTGATGTGACCCTGAGCAACAGAACCATTCAGACCCTGGGTACTATAGAGCCTCAGATCCAAACATGGCCCTCAGCAACAGCCTGGGCCTGGATGACATCATGATCCAGAGTGGCAGCAGCACAGACCACCCATAGCTGTAGAGCCCTTGTTGTGGTGTGGCCCCCAGACTCCAACTAAGCTGCAGGCTCTGGCCCAGATCCAGGGTCTGTGTATGGGCCCTAGTGGCAACCTGGGCCACAGACTTTAAAACAGACCCAGACATCAACTTAGACCACCATTGCAGTTGGATCCAGGCATGGTCCCAGGCAGCAGCTCAGCCTGGTTGACATCCTAGCTCCAACTAGTAGCTCTAGCCACTCAGATCAGGATGGCTTTGGTAGCAGCAGAGTTCCTGAACACCAACAAGGCTACAGGTTGCGGCCCAGACCCCAGGCTTCATGTGGCCTTTGGTAGCAACACAGGACATGGATATCAGCATAGACCTCAGCTGCAGTACGACCACAAACCCAGACATGGTTCATGCAGCAGCCTAGGCCTGGCTGTCACCATGGCCCCAGGCAGCAGCAAAGGCCATTCAGATTTATATGGCCCCAGTGGTAGCACGATTCGTAGATACCAACCAGGCTCCAGGAAGCAGCCCAGCCCACTGGAATAATCATGGTTCTCAATGGCAACAGGCGCCATGGGCATGAACACAGGCTTTTATAATACTAGAGACCCAGAAAGGGCCTTGGCATCAGCCCAGTCCACACATTACCGTGGCCCCAGATGGCACAGAGATCTCCCACTCAGTTTACTCCTTACTGCCTTCACCATGCAAGCATAACCCCAACATCTGCCCATTCCTCACATCTTCATTTCTTCCTTTCTGTGTCTTTCCACAGTGCATGAACCACTCTCATTCTCTCTCTCCCATTTCTCTACCACATATTTCCTTATAATAGGACCCAAATGCCCCATGTTGCAAGGCGCTGGGTGAGCCCATGGATGTCTTCTTGCCAGCCTGGGCCTTGAGGACACTGGACCAAAATAACTTAAAGAAGACTTTGGCTTATGCTCCCAGTGAGCTACATGCCTCAAATGGTAGGATTCCCCAAAAGGCATTACAGTAGGAACAGGAAGCTGAGCGATCACATCTCAGTGCCCACCACCAATGACATACTTCCTCCACCAAGGCCTCACATCCCAAAAGTTTCATAACCTCCATAAACAGTACCATCAACTGGGGACCAAGTGTTTAATATATAAGCCTATGGGCGGATTCTTATTTACAAACCATGCCATTACATAAAGGTGGGAGGAGAAAATCAAGTCCACAGAGCAATGCTCTGACCTCCACATACACATGCCATGACCACACATACCAATCAATAAATTAAACACTGAAAAACTTTAAAAAATATTTTAATAGGGCAATTATCTTAAAACAAATTTTAATGTGTAAGGTGCAGGAATTAAATCTTTATCACACTAATAGGCTTTATTATTACAATCATTATCCTGTCAAATAGAGTAGAAACAGACTTCTTTCTGGGTTGGCCCTGACTATTCCTATTCATCAGCACAGCCAGATGACTGAGCAATGTGTTGTCAAAGTAGACATACCATGTTCCACATAGGCTGGTTGCAGTAAGAGAGACCCAAAGGTACTGACTCCACTATGCTCAGTCCCTTCTCCTGAACTTGCCAAACGCTCAACTCAATCCAAGTCCAAGGGAACAGTAAGGGTAGGGTTTATGTTATTCTAGAGGAAAACTCACCATGCCCTATCCACTGTGTTGGGTTTACCTCATTGATCCACACACACACACACACCAACCCCCTGCCCTGTGACCAGAGGCCAGTCTCTCCATGTGCAGATACTTGGCTTCCATTTGGGTTTGGATATCAGAAGGCAGTATAAAAAGGAAGTGCAAGCTTATATATTCCTTCAGTTTCCTCAGGGCTCCATTCCATTTGTGTTTCATTCTATATCTGCCTTAATGTTTTATTACATTTTATTTATTATTGTGTATGCAAAGACAGGCATACATGCCATATCTAACATGTGTGAAGAAGGGCAGAGGACAGCTTTCAGAAGCCAGTCCCTCCCTTCTACCACGTGCTGGGAATTGAACTCAGTGTGTCAGGCTTGGTGGCAATCATCTTTACCTACTGAGCTGTAAATGTGAAATACATATCTGCCCATGTGTCTGGTTTTTAGTTATTATTGTTGTTTACCTATTATGAATAAGGGCAGAGGTTGTTTTGTAGAAAACTTCACATAAATTTCGGACCCTTATTGAAAACAAAATTACAAAATTGCAAATATTAAATTAGGTACAAAGATGAAAATCTGGTTAGAAGAGAATTTTCACTTTCACAGTGAAAAGTTGCTAAGTAGGGGTTAGGAACTAAGGCCATCATGGAAGTATGTATATCTGCAATCTTAGTGCTGGGAGATGAGGATAGGAGGATCCCTAGGGCTCGCTGGCCAGCCAGTCCTGCACCTGCAAAATGGTGAATTCCAGGGTCAGTGAGAGAGAGAGAGACCCTGCCTCAAAGAACAAACAAACAAAAAACAGTGAAGAGCAATTAAGGAAGACAACTGACATAACTGACATTAATCTCTGGCGTCTAGATGCATATACATGTGCACCTGAGCTTACAGATACATATGCTTCACAAAACTCAAATGCCATCAGTAGTGTAGTGGGATTGTATTCTATTTCATTGTAAATAACTGTCCCACCTACTGGTTTAATGAAAATGCTAATTGGCTCTGGGCAAACAGGAAGTGTGGGCGGGTCTACCAGACTAAGAAAAGTGGGAATAGGAAGAGCAGAGCTGAGATGCCAGAGAATTGTCAGTGAGAAGAGACGCTGTAGAGATGCCACAAAGAAGCAGAGATGCTAGGAGATGCAGAGGAAAGAAGCTGAAATGCTGCTCTTAGAAAAGGTACCAAGCTGCATGGCTGAACAAGACAAGAATCATGGGTTGATTTAAACTGAAGGAGTTAGCAGATTATATGCTTGGGCCCTAGGCCAATCAGCATAAGATTAACATATGTGTGTGTTTATTTGAGGCTAAGTGGGACTGAGAGTGGGTCTGAACCTCTGTGCTAGACTGAAAAGCCTGGCCCTGAAACCTGTGTCTCTGTGGGACTATAGGACTGCCAGTCAGTGGATCAGAACCTCAGGACAAGACCTGAAAGTCAGGGCCAAAAATCCAATACACTACAGTAGAACCTTTTCTGTACATTTGATCTTTTCTTCATAATCATAAAAAGTTTTTTTTTTTTTTTTATGAGCTCTGTCATATTTACAGTAGAGAAAACAGAAGAGGATTTGCGGATTTGAGCCACCTGCTCACTATAACCAATGCATTAGATATGTCACCGCTGGTTGGAAGCAGTGTGAAATTGGACCCTTGATTGTTTTGGCTTTGACTGAAGTGGCAGTGAATAGCAGTAAGTAACTGCTTACAGTGTTCCATGCTTAATTTTCAAACTAGCTTGTGGCTTTATACATTTCAAATTCCTTTTTTTTTTTCCTTTTCTCCTTCCAGGTAGCTAGGCTTTGTGAGACCTATTTACATAGGAATGTAGTTTTTGGTTCTATAGTGTGATGCCACGGGCCCTGGATGAGTTGCTTTAGCAGGTAACAGTAGAGTCCCAGACACCAGCCCTAAAAAAACAGCAATGTGGACACCAACAACTGTCCCTAGACATGGGGAGACAGTGCTGACTAAAACACATGCACTCAACATCTGCGACATGAGACTCAGAGTGTTCATTCACTCATAGGACAAAGCTGGGAAAAGAGTACAGGAGAGAGAGGAAGAGATCTTACCTAATTAAATGAAAATACCCCACTTTTGAAAATTTTATAAAAGCATACAGCTGTGTGGACATACTGCTTGAAGCCCTAAGGCCTGAGACTAGGCCCTGAGGTGTTTTTATGTGCATGTTTGCTGGAGTAGTCTCCCCAAAAGTGACACTTGTCTCTGCATTCTGGGAATCACCTTCTCTACCAATATTTTCATCCACATCTCCTAGATCACGCTTTCAAATGTGCCATTTGCTTTCTGCTAGGATCCGTTTGGCACCTACTACACACCCTGAACTATGGTGGTTAAAACATTTCCCAGTCACTCTGCTGAACACTTGAGTCATGTGACTTTCCCTGGTCCAAGACAATGCTATGGATGTTGTCAGGGTTTGAGCAACCTGGGACCAAATGCTTAGACCACTTTTCTTGCATGTAAAAAGGGAGTTTGATGCATATTTTTGAATACCAGTGTGTGAAGGGCTTAGTGGTGAAGTTCCATATCTGGAGGTAGGTAAGGGCTGTAGATCCAGGAAATAAACAGACTGAAGAACAACAATCAAAGTGTTCTTTGGTATGGAGGTGGGGATGGACAGGGGAGAACAGCCTCAAAGCTAAGACAGAAGGACAGTAGAATGTAACACACTGTAGGGAACACTCAATGCACTACTGATTCAAATTTCAACCCAACCATCAGATTTTGCCTTCCTTCCAAAATATTTAGTGATACTGGGGTTGTCACTCACTCATAGAAATGACTGTGAAGGATTTAGACCTTGTTACAGGGGGATCACTGAGGGGTAGGTAGGCTGTGAGATTTCAAAAGCCCATGCCCTCCCAGTTCTTGTTCTCTCTCTTTGCATCCTGCTTATGGGTAAGTTGTAAACTCTCAGCTACGGTTCCTGCTTCATGTTTGCCTGCCTGCTGCCATGCTCCCTGCCTAGACAGTCCTGGACTCAGCCTCTGGAGCCATGAGCCCCTTGCCTAGACAGTCCTGGACTCAGCCTCTGGAACCATGTCCCTGCCTAGACAGTCCTGGACTCAGCCTCTAGAGCCATGCTCCCTGCCTAGACAGTCCTGGACTTAGCCTCTGGAACCATGCTCCCTGCCTAGACAGTCCTGGACTCAGCCTCTGGA
>PVIH01025001.1:0-21559 GCA_004025045.1 Sigmodon hispidus | reverse complement strand
CCACCTAACACCTGTTAGATTGGCTAAGATAAAAGGCACAGATGACAGCCTATGCTGGAGAGGATGTGGAGCAAGGGGAACACTCCTCCATTGTTGGTGGGATTGTAAGCTTGTTCAGCCACTTTGGAATACAATATGGAGGTTTCTCAGAAAATTGAGAATCAATCTCCCCAAGGACCCAGCAATACCACTTCTGGGTCTATACCCTAAAGAGGCACATTCACACTCCAAAGGTATTAGCTCAACTATGTTCATAGCAACATTATTTGTAATAACAAGAACCTGGAAACAACCTAGATGTCCCTCAACTGAAGAATGGATTAACAAACTGTGGTACATCTACACAATGGAATACTACTTAGCAGTAAGAAAAAATGATATCCTAAAATTCACAGGGAAATGGATGGATTTGGAGAATATCCTCCTGAGCGAAGTATCACAAACTCAGAGAGATAAGAAGGGGATGTACTCACTCACTAGTGGTCTCTAAACAAACAAACAAGAAAAAAAGCCAAACATGCCCAAGAGGCAAACCACAACCACCGAACATCTTGGGATCAGAAACACCCTGGACTGACCCTTCAAATCCCAGTCCATCTATAGGAACACCTGACTCACTCTTGAGGGAGGGGGGACAAAACTGGATTTGGCCAGGAGTGAAGACAGATCCAAGCATTATTGGGCCAGTGGAACCATAGGACTGTCTGCTCCCTGCCAAGGGAGGGGATGGGGAGTTGCAGAGAAGAAAAATGACCAGATGTGGTGAGAGGGGGAAGAGACCTTGAATAAGGATATACAGGGATGGAAAAAAAAATTCAGAGAGAAAGCTGAACACAAAGGAAATATATGTGTAGCAATCTTATTTGCATTTCCACCCTTGATAAGCCATGCTTATGATTATTATTCTCTGTATAGTTATTGTTAACTCTTCTGCATTTTTAAATTCTTTTTACTGTTTTTTTTTGATAAATACAAAATAAAGAAGGAAAAAAAAAGAAAAAAAAAGAAAAATACCCTGGCCTTGTCTCTTGTAGGACACCCTTAAGAGGTAGCCTAGGAGATGAAAAGCCCAAAGTAGAGGCTCTGGCTAGTCAGTCTCCAGACATGAGGAACAAAGAAGGATCCTTTGCACTCATTTGTGATACATATTTAAATGACACATGCTACAACAGTATGTATTCCAGCAACAATTATTCCATATATTTGTTCTTTCCATCATTTAGCCCTATAATTTAAAATAATATTTATGTTAAAAACTATTCTCTCTGAATAAAGTATATTCACCTCTGGAAAAAAAAAGAAAATGCTCCTATAAACAGAGAGAGAGAGAGAGAGAGAGAGAGAGAGAGAGATGCAAGCAAGCAAGGAGAGTAGAGAGCTGCCTATGAGTCCCTTGAACAGAAGAGACCTTTGTCTTGCTCCTCTACAGCCCACAAAACAATAGCAACAATGCTTCTGGCCATATGATACACTTGGCAATCTGGGTCCCCCCAGGCTCCCAAACTCCTTATTCCTTCTACACCAATGGGGAAAGGATGGCTAATAAGTCATTGCAAAGCTTGAAGACAATTTATTGATGGATATGAAAATGTATACCCTTACATATGTTGACTGCATGTAACTCCAGTTCCCCATTCTTCTGATCTCTAAAATCTACTTTCTTCATTATCCCTTCTTAAGTCACCAGTGCCAGCCATTTCTGTTGTTGTCACCTCCCTGACCTTTAGAGGACATGAATGAAATGAGAAAGATGTTAAGTTTCCGTGGGACCTACTGGGAAACAGTGAAGCAGTCCAAACTTTAAAAATGTCCTGTTACCCTCTACCCAGTAGTAGTCACCAATCAATACATTCCTCACACCACCTTGCAGGAATCAGAATTGGAATGGGTTTTCTTCTCTTCTTCCTGTTACTTCCTAGGTAGTCATATAGCCCCTAAAAGAACAGAATTGCTCCCTGATCAAAAATCTCTACCTGTAAGAGCCGGAAGTGGTGAATGAGTGCAGGAAACAGTATTTTTCTGCATACACGAGGGCAGTTACACATTAATAACTCACAGGAGTTGAGACAGCATGCACAAGACCTACAAACTGAAGCCAGAAGAAATTTCCTTATGGAGAAGAGGTGAGCCTGAAATCCCCACTCTTAGCTTAGGAGCCATTGGAAGCTGATAACTTCTAGAGGAGGAGTCAGGGTATTTTGTTTAGTGAAAAGCTTGGTAAATTGAGCATGTTCCAGTGGAAGATCACATATCCAAAAATAGATGGGCAAATTGGACTAAATGGTTTTAAAAGACCACAGCAGGTTGGGTGTGTAGAGAAGGGAATGAGGCACCTGGAGGAGGTGAGAGAAGGTGTGAGCATGATTTAAATGCATTGATCGAAATTCTCAAAGAACCAAAACAACAATAGCAAAAAAGGACCTCTGTCTGGATAAGACTTGAGTATGTGAGCTACTGATCATATGAGCCCACATCTCCAATGAATTCAAGTCCTAATTTTTTTCCTGGCTCTCTTAGCAAAGCAAAGAGTGCCATATACAACCTTCCATGCTTTTCTCACATCCACTGCAATAGAGTGTATTTTTCTTGGTTTTTATAGTCTTTACACACATGACAAAATTTAAACCTTTCTTTGATAACTGGAGGTGAGCACTTTATTCCTGGGCTACAAATTGACCAGGAAAAGACTCACCAGAAAGTTGAGCTTTGAAAATGTGAGGTATATAATGGAACATTATTCTGCCATAAAAAAGAAATCATGTGACTAAATGGATATAATTGAGGGTCTTTAGTTACCAAAAATAAAAATAAAATGGATAGAACTGAAAATCTTCATGTTAGGCAAAATAAACTAATCTCAGAACAATAGGTATTGCATGCTTCCTTGCAAATGGAGAAACTAAGAGAAAAATCCTGAAAGAAGGGAGACTAATTAGGAAAGAAGGAGATCAGGAAGGAAGGGAATGAAAGAGGGTGCTATGGAAGTACTCTACCACTGAACATCCCCCACCGCTAAAGTTCACCTTTGATAAAAAAAAAAAAATCACATTATAACCAGGCAGTTGGGGCACATAGTTTTAATCCCAGCACTCAGGAGGCAGAGGCAATCAGATCTATGTGAGTTTGAGCTCAAGCCTGGTCTACAGAGAGTTCCAGGACAGCAAGGGCTATTACACAGAGAAACCTTGTCTGGAAAACAAACATTATGAAGTATTTATTATGATCTGTTAAAAGAGAGACTCTTAAACAGAAAAGCAAACAAATACAAAGGCTCGATGAATGCTTTGTGGCCCATTTGGCCCAGGCATATCAGAAAAAGAAAAGGTGGAAATGTAATAAGTTTGAAGATGGTAGATTCTTGACAATTGTTGTAAGGATATTTGTGTTTATTTTAAACAATTCAGGAAAAAGGGTTAGAGTTTAAAAAAGTGTTAATATGTCTAGATGTGTTTGAAATATACTAGAGGGCAACAAAGCTGACAAGACAAACTGTTCTGTTTTTATGATTTTTGACAGCAGACAGTTAATAGAAAAAATGAAATCTTACAATCAAAGCATTTGAATTTTGGGGATTAAATCTAGGCCTCATGCTAGCAGGCAAGATCTCTACCATATGAACTATATTCATAGCTCAGCATTTAGTAAGCCAGTCATTCTTAAAATTTCAAGCTATTAATAAAAAGACAGAAAACTTCATTTATGTAAAGAATTACATGTAATTAAATGTTTGATTATTAGTTAAATTAAATTAGATATAAAAATATTCTTATTTAAATGCATACATTTTTATTCAGAATAGGATTAATAGCAATAGAACTGTTTCTTTCTACTTATTTATTTTTATTATGTGTAAAGTGTCATTTTTTATCTATGTATCTCCTTGTTCAAACTCCCTTCCCCCTCCCACCCCTCCCAGTCACTCTTTCTTCTCCTCATCTCCTTATCTCCTCCCCAGCAAGGACACGAGGTCCCAAGGTCCTAAGGTGGCTTAGTTCAGCATCCACTCCAGGCAGATCCGCTTTCCTCATCCCAACATCAAGACTGGGTCAGGTGTTCCTCTGGAGGGAGTGGGATCCAAGGTGCTGGTCCAAGGTGTTTCAAATCCCAACCTGTTCAGTGGTTGTGGTTTGCAGCTTGGATGTGCTTTGTTTTTTGTTTAAAGGAAGGACTACTCAAGTAAAACTTGTATGTATATAGCAGCATAGGAAAGGTGAAGGAGCTAGGCAGAAACATAGTTCAGCTAGTGTCTAGCCTTAGGCTGAGATCAAAGAAACTCAGAAACATGAAAGACATGAGGGAATTGGTCCATACTGAGATAAGGGAGCTAGACTTCTAAATCCACTAAGATAGGGTACATGAATAGTGTCAGATGAGAGGAGAGATTCCACAAAGTGACTCTGACAGTCATTCACATATGACTCTTTAGGAGCCAACTCCCATAGAAGCTAGCAGCTAGGTGCCTCCATCTAGTAATTGGAGTCTGGATGGTGCCATCAGTAGTATCTGCTATACCCACTATAATTCGTCTACACTCTTGCAATAAAAATGAGCTTCCCATCCACATACCTTCACTCACTTCCAGAAGATTCAATTTCAGCATTGCTATCTCTGGAGTCTTTTCATGCGTGCAGCCTGTCAGGATATGGACAGCTTATCTACAAATAAAAGAAAAAGGAAACCGCCTGAGCTTCACTAATCTAGTTGCCTCAGAAATAGTTGCCTTCAGAGGCCAGCTTTTCCTCTCTAATGGAGAATCAAATCACTCCTGTCACTATATGAATTTTGGATAGGAGGTTGACTGTACAATTTGGCACCTAGTGAAACTGTCTTTTGCATGTAATGAGATTATGGACTAATACAGACGTTGAGAGAAATTCATATCTTGTAGGTTAAAACCATGCACAATGTGTCTTTCATCTGTATACAGTTCAGGGTAAGTCAGACAATGGAAGGGCATTGAGGCAAAAGGGTGTCTATTACATCAATGGGCTGTCCATACATTTAATAACCACGTGGTAGCCCTGACTTATTGGGGCGTTAAGATGGTGTCTTACAGAAATTTAAACTTTTGAGTCTCCACACTGTTCATGAAAAATAAAAATCAGCTTCCTTCCTTTCTTCCTGTGGTTTACTCACTCATGAAGTATTGTTAAATTTTACAAGCTAGAATACCAGGAAAAAGCATTGTTCCACACAAAATACTCATTTCAAACTTCGTTATGCTTTTGTTACAGGCTAGAGAAACAGAGATCTGTGTTAAGGTTGCAGTTGCTATGTTTGGGATCCAGTCTCCTGACACATCTCACAGCTGTCTTGTCTGAGGTTTGCTACATCACTGAGACACTGCTGAAGTAGGGCACAGGTATCTATTTCCTTGTTCAATAGAGCCATTTCTGTTTCTGAATCAACCCTTTTGTTAAAAGGGTATTTTTTTTTTTTACTGTGGGGGCAATTTCTGTCTCTTGAAATACAAGCTATCTTATTCAGCTTCACAGATGAGGTTGGAAGAGTATAAATAAGTTAACCAAGACCTTATAGATAATGATGTGTAATTCATTTTAAAGCATAGATCCAGTTAAAATAATTAAATGTTGAGACATAATACTGTAATCCAATTTATTCCCCACTCCAGTTTCATTTTTAATTAAAAGTTGTACCTTAAATGTTTCCAGAGAATTAAATACTATAGCATAATATAGGATACAGTATGAAAGTCGATAAAGTATGTCTAAAAAATAAGAATTTCCAAGTCCCAGATAATGGTCTATTTTTCTTCAGTAGCAGAATTTCTCAACACAGCCTTATTTTTTTACCACTCAAATTAGATACAGTGTGGTGATTGATCAATTTGGAAATCTGATTTGCAATTTGCAAAGAGTGGCTGGTAACAGTACCATCAAATTCAGGAATAACTGTCACTTGTGGTTAAGAAAAACCTCTTAAAACCACAGTTCACAGCTGGGACTGTTAGGCTTTGTTTATTCCAATGGTGGGTGATAAAGGTGATTAAAATTTATTAGAATGTGTAGGATGTTTTGTGTTGGTGACATTGCTGTTTGCAACATGGAAAATCTATTATTCCTGAACACATGTTCCATGGAATCAAAGCCTGAAGTTGTTCATTGAGGTCTACATTTTTTTGCTATGTACTTATAGATTGAGTAAGTCTTTATTATTTAAATTCTTCTAGCAAACATAACTTTGATATTCTAGACTTTAATTACACTTCATCAAAATACATGCCTTTACAAAGATTTTTTTAAAAGGACTGTGAGTTTTCCTAAAATATAAACACTATTTTCAAGAAGAGCAAGATGCACAAGTGAGTTATGTGAAACATCAGATGGTCTAGACACGTCTTTCTTTTATCTAGATCAAGGGCTTACAAAGGGTTTGAGCATCCATAAAAACATCTTTCATCTATTTTCATTTTATCTTTACAGTGAATCTAGAACTGATTCTGTGGCCAGCCATCAAATCAAAATCTTATCAAAAAAGATTTCTGGAGTCCAAACCAAACTGCTTGGAAGTGCAAAATTCTCATGTCAGATGTTTAGTAGATCAGGTCAATCTTGGGAAAAGGAACCTTTGGTTTGTGTTGCCAAAAACAGCATCCAGAACTACCCTACGGTTTCAGGATAGCCTTGTGGCTTTCTTCTGAATGGAAAGCATCCTGTTGTTATTGATCATGGAGACAGTGGACTTCTCAGGTACTCTTCCTTTTCTTTGATACCATTAAAATAGAAAATTCATTTCATAGAAATAAAGTCTTGAAATTTAAATACAATGATTAGTATTCCCTATATTAATTTATGGGGGCAAATAACTAACCCCCCACTTATCCACATGACAAAAACTGCAGCTTGATCAGATAGGGCTTTCTGTATAAAGATGTCTCATAATTATTAGTTTGAGCATACCTAGTGGTATTGATTAGTTTAATTTTCAAAATTAAGTCATTATTAAATATTTTTTGATGTGTTGAGGTTCTTATTATCTTATAAGTGATATAATTACTTCTTGCATAGAAGCAATGAAAAAATTCATCCTGTTTTAATATTAACCTGCAGAGCAAATATTAATGGAACAGTTAATTATGAATGTAATTAGTAGTGTAGGGTTTTGATGATAATCATGAATTTCTAATTATGTTTGCTGTTCTACCACACAAAATTTTGTTCACTGTATTTTAGATTATGGCTAGTCCTGAATTTTTGAAAGGTGGACTAGAGCACTTGGTGAATGTACCACATCCTTTTCCTAGAGAAGTTTCAACATCTCCTGGTCTATGGAGCCTGGGTATGCTCCATATTGCAACATTTTGGAATATGCGATTTTGTTGGCTAATCTTATGTCAGTACTTTCTAAAAGCTGTTTTTTGATGGTTATGTATTATCAAAGCATAGCATGCATACTAATGTACAAATATCTATCTGTATTATAATAAAAATATAACAATATATAATATGCATTTTAAAACAGTGTAGTCAATCACTTTTAAAGGTAAGGCAAAGGAAAAGCAATTTATGTTCTGTTGAGGCTAGTATACTTCATCTGAGAGATCCTTGTTTTAAGTAATATAGTTACATAGAATTATCTAGGCTTGGGAACAAGAGATACCCAAGCTGCAAACCACAACCACTGAACAGCTTGGGATCTGAAACACCTTGGACTGGCACCTTGGATCCCACTCCCTCTAGAGGAACACCTGACTCAGTCTTGATGTTGGGATGAGGAAAGCAGATCTGCCTGGAGTGGATGCTGAACTAAGCCACCTTAGGACATTGGGACCTCGTGTCCTTGCTGGGGAGCAGATAAGGAGATGAGAAGAGATAATGAAGAAGAGAAAGTGACTGGGAGGATCAGGAAGAGGAAGGGAGCCTGAACAAGGGGATACATGGATAAAAAGTATGACTTTTTTTTCATAATAATAAAAAAAGCAATATAAGACTTGGTATGGTAGCAAATACCTATAATACCAGAATTTGGGAGGTAGAGTCAGGAGAAAGGCAATTTTGAGAAAGACAAGGTTGAGTTACACAGAGAGAGATTTATTTAAAAGGCAGCATAAAAATTTATATAGAATTTAGAAAATCATATATATTATATATGAATATAAATTAATTAAAATTAACCACTAAAGAAACACCATAGTTTTACAGATAAAATCCTTAATATTGGGGTGGTGACATGGGGGATAAGAGCACTTTCTCTGTAAGCATGAGGGTGTGCATTTGAATCCATAGCACCCATGTAAATAACAAGGCTGTGATTTCTGTAAGCCTAGCCCTGGGAGGGCAGAGACACATGGATCCTGAGAGCTTACTGTAAGCTTACTGACCAGTCCAGCCTAAAGAGTGAGATTCCAGTTCAGTGACAGACCATGTGTCAAGGCAGAGAGCAATAGTGGGAGACAGTTGAAATATGCACACTCCAGAGAGAGAGAGAGGGAGGGAGGGAGGGAGGGAGGGAGGGAGAGAGAGAGAGAGAGAGAGAGAGAGAGAGAGAGAGAGAGAGAGAGAGGGGAAGAAGGAGGAGGAAGAGAAGGAGGAGGAGGAGGAGGAGGAGGAGGAAATAGTCCTTACATTAATGATAACATTGTTTTATTAGCGTGTGAAAGAAAATTATGTAATTTATCACAATTGTTATGACTCTACATGAAATGTCTCCCAAAAGGCTCCTGTGTCTTTGTTGCCAGCTGCTGCTGATTTTCAAAAGCGATTAGGCAGTTAAGACCCTGAATTTATCAATGTGCTATTATCTTATTAATGAATTCACAGTTTGATAATTAATTACTTGTCAATTCACCTAAGTTTAATGGGGATTATATAATATATAATATATACTAAATTGTATATACTATATACAATATATATTAAAAATCAGAGCATAAACAATAAAGCAGAATTTGTTCCTAGCAGCATTTCCAACACCTAGAAAATCAAACCTAGGGCAGATGGTATAGTTTAATAAAAGATTGTTTTATTAGAATATGGAATTCTGAGTTTGACTTCTTACACACGAAAAAAATGAGAATAAAAACAATATCACATGGCGTAGCTAGGTATTCAGGATAAGAGATAGTTTTACATAGGTCCCTATTATAAAGCAAAATAGAAGAGAGATTAGATACAAAAATAGACAAAAATTTCTAAAAGATATGAATTAAAAGTAATTATTAAAAATTAAATAATTTAAATTAAAAGTAAAAGTAAAAGTTAAAAGTAGAAATCACAAAAAAATTATCAGCTAGTATGGACTCTTGGACAATGTCACATGAGACAGAAAGAGTAGCGTGTAGGTCAATGATGTTGTTACAACCCAGTCCTGAACTACTGTATCATGACATATCTAGGGTATCAATAATGAGAAATGATAAAGCATACTTTGTAACTAAAGAAATGCATGTAGTTAAGACAAAGATTTAGTCTCTGCTGCTATCAATAACATCATTCTGTAACAAATGGATGGACAGACCATTTGTGTACAGTTTTGAAATGAAAGAAATTTAACCCTGTAAGATAGTAGCTGGGTAGGGACACACACACACACACACACACACACACACACACACACACACACACACACACACTGAAATTGAAGCTTCTTTCAAAGTTAAGTATTTAAAAGCCACAATGAATATACAGCAGATTGCATGGCTACAGCCTCTGAACACATAAACAATCCAGTAAAAGTTGAATGGGTCTAGCTGATGAAAGAGTATACAAGGTAAGATCTAGACAGAAATGATGATACAAAAGCTGGAAAGTTAGAGGGGATTGAGGACAATTCAGTATGGCCAAAGCGATGAGGATGAAGTAGGTATCGTCTAGGACACGTAAGGTCTGGTTTGCTGTGGTCAGGATATTTGGACTGTGTCTACAGTGCAGTAGGAAGACAACTATTCTAAGAAGGCAAAGAACTCAGAATTGAGGAAGATCTCTTTGGCTTTCAAGTACATTGGCTGCCCCTATGGACATTTGACAACACAAAAGGCCCCTCTAATTTCAGAAGACAGATCTGTGGAGTGAGTGAGGTAAGTGTAGTATCCAAAAGGAGTGGTCTGTTGGGGAACCTTTTCCAAAAAAAATTATTAGATGTATTTATTTAATAAGAGAGACAGACAGACAGACAGACAGACAGACAGACAGACAGAGAGGGAGGGAGGGAAGGAGGAAGGGAGAAAAAGAGAGAGAGACAGAGAGACAGAGAGAACAACTTTCAGTAGTAGATTCTCTCCTTGAGCCATGTGGATCAAACTCTGACTGCCGGGCTCAACAGCAGCAAGGACCTTCACCTACAGAGCCATCTTGTGGCTCCAAGAAACATGTTGAGGATAAATGGAGGTTAGTGTCTCAACCCATTTGAGCTACTGCAACAAAATTCTTCCAACTGAATAGTTGGAAAATTCAGACATTAAGTGCTTGTACTTATAAAGACTAGAGGTTTTTGGCCGCTAAGTCTCATAGTTTAGACCTACCTGCTGGTGCTTATTTGGACTAGCAATCTTAAAGAAACACACAGGAGTTTATATTAATTTTATCTTGCTTGGCCTATGTCTCAAGCATATTGTTAGTTTGCTTTTTAATCTTAACTTATTTTTATTAATCTGCCCTGCCACGTGGCCCATGGCTTATCTATTATTTTTTTTTATATCTTGATTTTTGGGCAGCCTTCCTTCTTCTACTTATGCTTTGATTTTTTTGCCTATTGCTATGGTGCCTGATATAGGCCAAAACAGTTCCTTTATTTAAAGAATGATATAGCATACAGAAAGACATTCCCATATCACTAGAGGTTCCAGTTCAAGGTGCTGGCAGACTCAATGCCTTATGAGGGCACATCCTTAAAATTGGCGAGCTTTGTGTCCTCTCATAGCAGAAGGGCAGGGCAGTTACATTTTAAACAGGGACTGATTAGATTCATAAACATGGAACCTTCATGACCTAGTCATTCCCTAAAGGCTTTGCCTCCTAAAGCAGTCACATCGAGGATCGGGTTCTAGTTTGTGGATCTGGGAATGAAATTTCAGATAATGGTAGATGGGTTGTAGGGATGAAGAAGAGAAGGAATTTGACTTAGACAATGAATGAATTACTGGTGCCCTTTACTGAGAGTGGGGATATTTTTAGGAGGGTAAGAGACAAGGTTGGGCAAAACTGAGTTGTAGGAGCTGGAAAGTATTGATCATACTGATGCAGAATCATGAGGCAGTCTCTGGACTGGAGATCCAGATAGAGAATGTCAGTTTTCAGGTCCCTGGAAGTGGGTCTGCTGGCTGGTGGAAGCCAGATTTTGTAAATTGAGGAGAGAAATGATGGGGCTATCAAGATGGTGAAACAGTAGAGGCCAATTATTATTACGCGGCTTGGAAAAGATAGATTTTTGTATTATTTCAAAGGAAGCATTGTTTCCTCTCTGTTTTTTGTTTGTTTGTTTGGTTTGGTTTGTTTTGACATCGGGTCTCAGTAGCCAAGGTCGAACTTCAACCTGTCATGTAGCTGAGGATAACCTTAAGTTTGTGATTCCTCTGTCTCTCCCTCTTGTGCTGAGATTCCTGAATGCACAGTGTGTCTAGGATCGGATCCAAGGCACTGTGCTTGCCCGGCAAGCATTCTTTGGGGGAGATCTACTTACTTAGCTTTTTCTGTGGTCAAGATGTGTCTGTGCTTCTGTGGGGGTGGGGGCAGGGCAGC
The DNA here is from genome assembly GCA_004025045.1 of Sigmodon hispidus. Lineage (NCBI taxonomy): Eukaryota > Metazoa > Chordata > Mammalia > Rodentia > Cricetidae > Sigmodon > Sigmodon hispidus. Next base: position 9,863 of record PVIH01025001.1, on the reverse strand, counting down.
TAAGAGGCGGATTATCTGTTTGATGGCTTCTATTTTGTTTTTGATAGTTGGCTCAACAGGGTCACTTATTACTGCTCTTAATTGGCCCTTCTGCTTCAGCCTCTGAAACACCACGTTTTTTAGATCTTTTAGGGTTCTTGGTATGTTTCCTCTTTTAACACATGCAATTTTTCATCTTCTTTTAAATCATTCCATGTTGTTTGAGGAATTCTTTCTGTTTGCCATGTGAGTGATTCTGAGATCCTTTCAAATAGGATTCTGTTTAAAATTTTCATGACCTGCCAAACCGTTTTCCACATTTTACATTCCCATTAGCAATGCATGAGTGTTCATGTTGCTCAATATCATTGCTAACATCTGATATTGATAACATTTTCATTATAATAGCCCAGGACATAAGTATAATTTTATTGTGGTTTTATTTTCCCCATTTTAGCATTTAGTTGTTTTCTTATTACAGAATGCTAAGAATTCTTTATGTATTTTTAATTTGCAGTTAATGAGATACATGCTTCTTAATATTTTCTCCCAGTCTTTGGCTTTTCTTTTTATTCTTTTAACACAACCGTTTAAATTATGTAATATTACTTTTAAAACTTGATAACATAAAACCATATCAATTTTTAAGTAAATTATACTTCTGTTCCCATTTGACTTTCTAACCTAGAGTCAAGATTTTTTTGTTTTTTATCTATAATTTATAGATTTTATATTTTATAGTTAGTTCTGTGATCTATTGTGAGTTGATTGTTTTCATGTGGTGCAAAATGAATGTTGAGATCCTTTCTAAATTAGCATATGGATGTTCAATTTTCTAGCACCGCTTTTGAAGTGTCTTGCCCCCATGGGATTACTTTAATTATTTTCTAGAAAATCAATTAGCTGTGCAAGTTTGTGTGTGTTTCTAGATTCTTTCTTTCTGTTTCATTGATTGATAAGCCCACAGTTACACCAATACCACATGATTTTGATTACTGTAGCTGTATAATTAATTTTTAAAATGACATTTAACTATGCTTAATAAATGTATTTGCTTTTCTTTTATGACTGGACAATTGCCAAATTCAATTTTTGCATGTAGGCAGCAACATGTTAGCAACAAATCAACAGGGCATGACAGCATGTGAGCTACACCAAATTATTTGTTCATAAAAGGATAATCAATTACTGCTTCTTTTAAGTCAATAACTAGATAATTATCACAGTGTCTTCATCTCATCAACACCCTCATGGCTGGCAAATTTGATCATCAATTGATGTTTAGTACATCACTAACTGAATAAATGACACAAGGAATGGTTTATAGCATCTTCTCATGGTTTTTTTTCCACTCCAATGACATCACAGAACCTGTAAGAAAAGTGGGGTTTTGTTTGTTTTGTTTTGTTTTACGTTTGTGCCTCTCTCTGACCATTCCCGGAATACTTCTTCTTATCTCCCATAGATCAGCTCTGTTCAGTCTTAAACTCTTCAGCCACATCACTGATACTCTCGTTACTGCAGTCGTCTGCAGTCCTGCTCTGTTTCACTTCTCAGTCACTGAAGAATTCAGCATCTGGTTGACTGTCTGCTTTTTCTCTTCCTGATTAATCTTGTCATCAATCTTGGTGATCCCAACATCATGTAAACAATTCTTCAAAGTTCTCATTTTCATGGCCTTACCTCTATTTCACATTAGCTAACTACTCCCATTTATTATATTTTAGATACTATCATCAATAATAGTACTGCCAAGTCAAAAATAAGGGTTATCTTTCTTGGTCACTTCCTGTATATTCTTATTCCAGTGTTTCTCCATGTCCACCAGGAACTCTAGTCCATTGAACTTACTGACATGTGGCACTGTTTCTGACTTGTCCTCCTGGTCTTTCTTCTTGCCTCAGTGAGTTTTGTGCTGCTGTAACAGATGGTGAAGACTTAATACCTTATAATAAAGTTTATTTGAATCGTGGATCTAGAGACTAGAAAGTACAAGGTTGAGAGATTGTATCAAGTGATTCATAACATAACAATTTATCACATGGGGTTCATAGAGGAGATTTATTACACAGCATTAAGCCTTTTTTATAAACAATATTAATCCATTCATGAGACTGGAGTTCTCATGAACTATTTACCTGCTCACATTGTAGCACTGGGGATTACATTAGTTAAGAGGCATAAGGTAGTTATTGAATCACTATATCTACCTCATTTCTATGGTCCAAATTGAGAACCACTTTTCACATGTATCATTGTCCTCCTTTCTTTACTCTGATCCTTACACATCTGGGAAAATAAGAGCTTCCTTCACATTTTAGTTTGCTCTACCACTTCTGTTTTTGGCCTGCTAAAAGTACTCACTATTACCAGCTGTTATCTCTGAAATTTTAAGTAGGCAGTCTTCCTACATTTCCTTACTAAATTCACCTTTCTATTTTCTAAGACATTTTGCACCAAGGCCTTCAAAGTTAAGTGTGGAATTTTTAAGAGACATTTGTATGTATTCCTATATCATATTTTATTATCTCTCTTGAGGAGGTGCTATGATTGGCAAGAAAAATTACTACTCAGAAAAACTCCAGCAATTTTTTTCCTGCAGCTTCATCTCTATACTTCTCTGTGCTTTTCATGTGCTCTTTTGAGGGGCTATGCTATAAACTCAAGTTCATGTCAAAGGAAGATGAATGGTAGAGTTCTGTTTCTGATTATTCAGATCATGCCTCATACTAAAAACAATAAAAAAGTGCTGGGTTCAATATTTTTAAAAACTCTTAATATTACAAAAAAGTTGGCAAAACTATATAAAATTGGCAAGCTCAAAAATCCAAGTCAAAGTGAAATTCTAATAATTATGAATAGCACAGAAACTCTTTTTACCCTGAGGATATTGACTAAAGTATGGAGTCTGAGCTAAAGTGTTTGCAGACTAATGAGGCGTGAGGAACAGAAGACAGAGTGCAGACACTGTCTGCTTAGAATAAATCTGACAGAGAAGTGTTTTAATAAAGGTGCAATGCCAAAAGCATAAGCGTAATTTCCCCCTCCTGGGCAAGATTTTTGACACTGAACAGATGAGGGATGTTCATAGGATGTAGAAGAGTCTAATGGTATTCTTGTGGAATTCTCAAACTAAATATATAACATGCCAGAGCTTCTCCCACCCCCAAATCTTCATGTTATTATCAGCAAAGAATACTTTAAGGAAAAATAGATTCCTAGAGATAAAGAAGGACACTCAAAAGGATGACAAATTCAGGGGCTGGAAAGATGACTCAGTGGTTAAGAGCATTTGCTGCCCTCACAGAGAATCAGAGGTATTTTTCCACTTAATACATGGTTCACAAACATCTGTGGTTCTAGGGAATCCAATGCTCTCTTCTGACTTCCTTAGGTTCCTGCATGCATATGCTACACAGACATACAATCAGGTATGTACATTTACACAAAATGTTTTTAAAGAATAACAAATTTGATGGAATTACAACAGTTTACTAGAACTAACTATTAAATTTATACTTAATAATTACAATGCATATAATCAAAACTTGACATAAATATAATAAAATAGACAAAATAATAATAAAAGTAAATGATTTTAGTATACTTCCTACTGAGTAGTGTAAGTAAACCAAATAGAAAGTATAATCTCAGTGTGGTTGGTGATAGAGCCCTGCAATCTTAACTCTCATGGGGTGGAAACAGGAAGTTCAAAGCTAGCAAGGACTATATACCAGGGCCTTATTTTAAAGATGTGTTCACTTGAATAATGACCCGTTATGGGAGTAGATAACCACTTTCTGGTTGCATAGACGGCCTGCCCCACAAGAGGGTATTCATATCTGATACCCTAAACCTGGTCCAAAGCCTTAGGCTGGCAAAGTTTTAGGTTCCATAATGATACCTCCAATTGTTACTCAGGTAAAAGGACAAGATATACTTGTGAGAATTGCCTTCTCAACATTTTTGCTATGAAAGGCAATAGCTTAGTGCTGCTGTCAGGTTTGCTCAGAGAAGCTTATTTTTGAGTTGGTAGCAGTTACTGAAGAGACTCATAACTGGTCAAAGCATTGAGACTAAGAGACTGTTGAATGTTCAGCCACAAATTGTACATCCACACCTCCTCCAAGGCTTCAGGATCATAAGAAGAGAGTATTTAGGAAGAAAATAAGAGCCAGAAGAATGGGTAGAGTGTTGGATAACATTATCTGGGAAGAACATGGCTGTTACACTCTTGAATTCTTAACAGCTGTGATTTCCTGCCCAGGACTGGGCCAGTCAACATTTCCTAAGGAGAGAAGATGGATTCATGAGAACTTAGCCCCTTGTGATGTTAAATAGATAGTTAATGGTTGCTAAGGAGGAGATGCTAATAAGATATCACCTCTCCCTTAGGATAGCTGTATTGGCAGTTAATGATTGCTGGAGGCAGAAGGGGGCATTTTCTTCAGTGGTGTAGCCACTAAGAAGTTGCCCATGCTCATTCATGCTCTTGGAAGTAATCCTAAATGAACTCATTAGTTCATAATACCAAAAAAGAGACAAATAGAAGGGGGTAGTTAATAAGAGGAATGGGATCCTCAGGAGTGGAATGAAAATCAAAAAGGGTAATAGGGAGTGAATATGATAAAAATACATTATATAATCATGTACTGGTTTGTTTTTGTCAACTTTACACACATGTAGACATATCGGAGAACAAGGAATCACAATTGAGGAACTGCCTTTATCAAATTGGCCTGTCATTAACTCTAAGGAAGCATTTCTTGATTAGCAATTGATGTGGAAGGGCTCAGCTCACTATGGATGGTACCAATCCTAAGCAGGTAGTCCTGGATACTGTAAGAAAGCAAGCTGAAAAAGCCATGTGGAATAAACCAGTAAGCAGTATTTCTCCATGGCCTCTTCATCAGTTCCTGCCTCAGGTTTCTGCTTGAATTTCTCCTGTGACTTTACTCAACAATGAACTATTTCAGCATCACCTGAAATCAGCTCCTTCTTCCCAAGTTGCTTTTGGGAAAGCAACTTAAGACAACACTTATACAGATGTCATAATCAAACACATTATTAAATACAACTAGTACATTAAATTAAAAAAACAAAAATGAAAGAAAAGAGACACGAGTCCATTATTTTATGGACTTGAAAAACTTGTTACCTGGGGGCTGGAAAGATGACTCAGAGGTTAAGAGAGTTCAATTCCCAGTAACCACATGGTGGCTCACCATCATTTATAATGAGATCTGGCCCGCCCTCTTCTGGTGTGCAGGCATATATCCAGGCAGAACACTGTATACATAATAAATAAATAAAATAAAAAACCATGTCACCTATTCTACATAAAATAATTATTTTGTCATTGAAAACAGGAAGTTAGTAATAGGTAACCCCACTCAGTGATAGACTTGCATGCTTTGATTTTTTTAACAATGTTATTTCTTTGGAAAAAAATTCCTGGATTCATTCAGTAATTCATTCAACAAATACATTGAGTACTTGATGTGTTCTAGGCACTGTTGTAGGTGCCGAACTGCATGAGAAACAAAAATAGACAAAACATACCTTCATCAAGTTTATATGTAGTTGAGGGAGACAGTGGATAAATAGTAAATATAATGAATATGCACACAGAGAAATATGTAAATATGTGCACAATAGTATACATTACGTGGTGTTAAGAACTACAAAGTTTAAATGGAATGTAATAAAAGAGATCGGAAGGTCATGAATTACATGCAATTGAGGGAGATAGTGGATAAATAGTAAATATAATGAATATGTATGTACACAGAGAATATATTAAATAGTGTTAAAAACTATGAAGTTTAAATAAAATATGTTAAAAAGATCAGAAGGTCTTGAGTATAAATGTAAATTTAAAATGAAAGATAAAATATACTAAATTGACAAAAATCATATTTCTTCAACTATTTGATGAAGAAGAAGGTGAAAAAATAATCTAGGTAGTAAGAGTAACAGACAGGGCACTGACTGTAGCGTAACCATAATAACCATATTATTATAGCTGAATCCAACACCACTGGAGCCCATTAGCCATGCTACTTGTGTACATTCCTTTTTGCCAACTTCATTCCCTTTGCTTTCTATTGCTGTTTAAGACAGGATTTCACACAGTGAAGCCTGCAGGTAGTTGAGGCCAGGATTGCACTCTTGATTCTCCTGTCTTCACCATACCTAGCTACAGTTTTCTTCTAAGAGCTAACATATGTTAGCCTTGTGTCCTTGTGTTTCTTGAGTTGTTTCACTTGCTTATGTAGAAAGCCATAAGTCCTGGGCATTTATATTTTCAGTAGGGGCCTCCATAGGCAGTGACTGTGGTGATATGTTATATATTTAATAAAACCAGTCTGGAATATCAGAGTACAGATTCACCCACAGTCAATCCAGGGTGGTCAGAGAGTGGTAACTCACATCTTTAATCCCACCATGGGGGAAAGAAAGACTAGCCTGCCTTTCATTCCAGCAGATCTGAGTTTGAGGCCAGCTTGGTTTGCAGAGGGAGTTCCAGGCTCCCAGGCAGGCAGTGGTGGTGCCATGCCTTTAATCCCATAACTCCAGAGACAGAGATCTTTCTGTGTGCCTGTGAGTTCAAGGCTAACTACCAAATAGTAGTAGCCCAGGCCTTTAATCTTAACCTGAATCTGATACAGCTGGGTGAAGAAGGTGTTTAAGGCAGGCATAGGAAGACAGCAGGCATTAGAAGCAATGAGGAGTGAGGCTGAGGAAGATGGAAGATAGTTGGGTGAGATTTGACCGTGATCTGTTTCCTCTCTCTGATATTCCAGCTTTTCCCTGATAGCTCTGAACTCTAGAATTCGTGCAATATGACTGACTTCTCAATCCAAAAGCCCAGCTCCTTGGCCAAAGTCGGAAGCATAATTTCCCCTTCAGAATTCCCTTCAGAATGCTGTGGGGGCTCCTTACTCTCTGGGCTTATTCTTCCCCCTCCCTGCCTTGCTGGTCCCACCCCTTTCTAGTTTTCCCTGAGACTGTTTCCTCAATAAATCACTCGCACATGCGTCCTTAGCTCAGGTTTGTTTGTGGGAAATGAAATCTGAGAGCAGCTGTAAGTTATGGCATTCTGTGTGAAATTCAATGCTGTGTTAAATGGAGGTATCTGAGCTATTTTGCTCCACTTCCTGAGTTATACCACACAGAAAACTGTGAGTTTTATATGGACATAAATTGTAAAGGAAAATATGAACATGGGTTTTGAATATAAGGCTTATAGAACTTTAAAAATATGTAATTACCTACCCATTACATGGCAGTTGAAAATTAAAGAGAGGAAAAATAGAAAAAAATTACAAGCACTCTTAAGTCCATTATCCAGATATACGATGTATAACTTCTTACAAAATTTCTTTTCAGAGAAACATGAAGTTTGTATGAATCTTAATTTACAAACTTGGAAGCATAATAGGCATGCAACTTTGTGATGTTCAATATATGAAATTAAATTCAACTTCAAGCTTCTGTCCCACTTGTCTGATAACTATTCAATCCCTGTTAATCATGGTCCACTCTACTTCATTCAATGGTTTCTCTTGACTCACCAGAATTGAAGAGTTCTGGGAAAACAGTATTATTCAGTTCCTACAGCTCTGTTCTTTAACCATTCCTTCTTCTGAGCCAAGATCATTCCTAAGATTGTTTGTTCTTCAGACCACATCCTTTTAACTATCATTGAGATGTTCTGTTAAGAGACCCTGATAAGATTCTTGGGCACTGCTCATAAATGTCAAAGTCTCCTCAGACTGCTTTGGCTTTGCCCAGTCTTGAGAAATTTTCCTAGCTCCTCTGGTCTCTCATTCACCTCTGCACTATCCCTTTGAAGCATAATCTTCACTAGGAACTCAGGATTTCAGCGAACAAAAGCCAGGAAGAGTGGTTGTTTATAGACAACATCTATTTTCATCTCTTTAACACCAACTTCCCTGGGAGTAAAAAAGTACAATGGACCTGATTATCTTTTCTGGAATTGTAAGTGGAGATTTAAAAAAAAATATAGTGAAGAAAATACAAAATTATGAAATAGTTCAGTACATTCTTCTGCCACACATATTTATAAAATGTAAATACTAGAGAAAAACACAGTATAATTGCTTGGTGCTTTAAAAAGTAAGATACTTTGTCAATGATACAAATGGAAATGTTTATTATATAAGGAATTGTGTATGAAATAAAAGGCCTTGTTATGTTTTGGGTCATGATCTGAGCAAATATACCTAGTATTCTGCTTTCCTACAACATATGTGAAAGTATTATTATGTAGATTAATAAGACTGCAATAAACTAAAACTCTTATGTATAGGAAACCATAAGCAAGGCGGAGACATGATGCCACTGTCTGAGAGAAAATAGTTGTACATCATACATCGAATAACAGATAACAACTTACAAGCAAGACAACAAACAATCCAACTAAAAATACATGCAAGACTTGAATAGACATCTATCAAAAGAAATACAGAGCCAGCAGCATAGCACAGTGGTTAAAGGCACTTGTGGCCAAGCCTGAGTTCGATTCCCTCGTGGGACCCACATGATAGAAGAAGTCGACCAATTCCCACAAGTTATTTTATGACCTCTGCACATGCATCTTGGCACATGTACACCCACACATGTACATAAATGAATGTAAAAAATTAGAAAAAGAAACACCAGAATTAAAGGAACTGATAGAAATGACCAACAGATACATAAAAATGTTCAAAATTTCTCATCACCATGGAAACGAGAATCATAATGAGATCCAAATATCATGTGTGTAAGATTGGCTATTATCAAGAAGACACAATGACAAATATGGATGAGGATGTAGAGGGAAATGAACCCTTGTACACTATTTCTGGGAATGTGAATTGTGTCATACACTATGCAAGCACTATGGAATTCCTTATAAAACTAAAATAGAAAGAAGCACAACACATTGCAGTTATTCCATTTGCTTCTGTGTATATCCAAAGGAAACGAGTAAGTTAAAGACACACTATCTATTCTCATGTTTATTGAATCACTTTTCAGAGTGGCTAAGATAGAGCTTCACCCTAAGTGTCCAGTCATGGATGAGTGGGTAAAGAAAAATCTCTATATAAAAATATGTATTCTCACGATGAGATATTATATACCATTAAAAAGAATGAAATTTTGTGATTTGAGAAAACATGGATGGAATTGCAGAAAATTTTGCTATGTGAAATAATCCAGGCACAGAAAAACAAATACTGCATTTCTTTTTCCAATATGGAATAAAAAGTTGAATCTCATAGAAATAGTATTATCAGAGGCTGTGGAATGTGAAGGGAAGAAGAAAATGCTGGTCAAAGGGGACAAATTTTTCTGTTCGAGTAGAAAAATAATTGTAATGATATAGTGTACTGCATGATGACCATAGGTAATAAAGTATGACATATTTCAAAACTGCTAAAAAATACAGAATTTTAATACTGTCAACACAAAATCTGATCAGTTCTGGAAATTATAGGTACTCTAATGAGCTTGATTGATTTTTTCTGTAATGTATACATATAACAAGAAACTACTCTTTACCCTCCAAATAGATATAATTTTTATCTGTCAAGTAGAAATTAGGAAAATATTATTGTCAATAGTAGACTATTGTTTTATTTATTTTTTTTTTCTCAAAGTTGATTTTTTTTTTCACCAGCCTCCAATTTTATTTAGCAATAACTTCACTTCAAACATATATCACCCAAAAGACATGTACAAGAATGTTCATAACAGCTTTATTCACAGTTGCCCATATCTGGAAACAACCCAAATGTCTACCAAGAGAATAAACTGTACTTGGAAACTTCAGACAAATCAGTCTAATTCATGGTACTATGGATTTCCCTAAA
>PVIH01025000.1:0-21561 GCA_004025045.1 Sigmodon hispidus | reverse complement strand
TTAACCCCAACCACTTTGAACTTGATAGAAGAGAAAGTGGGAAATACACTTCTACAAATTGGCACAGGCCGCCACTTCCTAAATATAACACCAGTGGCACAGGCACTAAGACCAACAATGAATAAGTGGGATCTCCTGAAGCTGGGAAGCTTCTGCAAAGCCAAGGACACTGTCAATAGGACAAAACGCCAGCCTACAGTATGTGACACTTCTTAATATTCTTTAACAACAGTGAAGTGGCGGTGCCTTTCTGCCATAATTTCCTTACAGACTGTATTAATTGTGGGACTGAGGGCAGGTACATTTGTCTTTCAGATCTATACTCGTTCTGTGGTTGAGTCTATTGCTTCACCAGCAGCACCAAATAAAGAAGTCACCCCACCTTCTGCTGAGAATGCCAATTCCAGTACTTTGTACAGGAATACAGATCGGCAAAGGAAAAAATCCAAGATGACAGATGAGGAGATCCTAGAGAAGCTAAGTAAGTATTTTTCCTTAGCAAAGTACTTTTATGGTGATTAGAAGGAAAATTGATCCTTTAGATGTCTCAATCTCCTTGCCAGACTCTAGGATTCTTTAAGTCATGAAACACAATGTTTAGGAATTACCATGCATAACAGTCAGGTTAGTCTCTCCCCCATTCGCCAAGTTCTAGAGAAACCAAACATTTTCATTTAGAATGCTCAATGAGAATGTAAACTTGACAAAATATATTAAGCTAGTGAGTTTTAATTCCCAAAAGAAATTAAGGTACTCTGATTAAAATATTTTATGGCACACCAAAAGGTCACCATCCTAAGGACACTGATTAAAATAAAAAAAACAACATTAAAGTCCAAGAGAAACATGAAAACTTGCAGCTACAGATAAAGTAGCATTTCCTTACCTGCAGGGAGGAAGGCATGGCAGGCAGAAGCAGCAGTCATTTCCAAGTTGTCATTGGTGCACACATGCTTTCGCTCATGTGCTCAGAGCCCCAGTTCCAGGAAACACTCAAGACTCAAGGTTATGAGCTAGGTTTTCCCCTGAAAAATATCAAGGTTCTATGAATTGTATTTATTAAATTTACACGGAATAGCTAGATATTAGTAATCAGTGCTCCCAGTTTGATTTTTACTAGTGCCTTATTCATTTTTTTCTTTGTATGATAAGATTTAGCATTATGCAATAAGAATGAAGAGGCTATCACTTTTCCCACTTTGCAGCTAATGGGCTATCACTTTTCACAATTTTTGCAGAAAACAGAGCAAAGAAAAAATTCATTTCTTGGCCACAGGGAGGCACTGTAGATGTAGCGATAGGGCCATTTTGTTACCTGAAGATAGGACTACTGTCTTCTAGGTGATAGGGGCTAGGAATGCTTGTAAAAATTATAAGATGTCCACAATAGCCCCTCCCTTCCCCTCCAGCAAAGTCGTCATTTGGACTAAATAATTAATTACTTTGTGTCTATTGCATTAAAAATATTTTATATGCAGCACTATTGCCATTTGAAGTAGAGTTGTTTGGGAAGGTCAAGGTTGAAGTTGCAGCCATCAATAAGCACTGAGAACGGCAATTGCTACAATTTAGCAAGCTGACTTTGCTATACTTGATTAATTATGCTTCTAGTGACAGTGCCCACTATTAGCTATAACAACAGCCATAATTCTTACATAAGGAGCACTTTGTGAGTGGCCACTTTCCATACATTATTGAGGTTAATTTTCTCTATAGTCATTTATGGTAGATTTTAATGTCTTCATTTTACAGAATGCTAAATGAAAGCTTTAAAAGCTTAAGTGACCAAGTCACCAGAATAATGAGCGGTGGAGCCAGTGTCGGACCTCACATATCTATGCCTTTAAAGCTTTCACTTTTGCCATTAGCCACTTTGATTTTGCATAATCCAGCCACTCATGTAGAAAACAGAAGGGGGACATAAAAGAACTGCCAGGGAAATGAAGTTCAATGATTCAGATGAGTACTTCAGTTTCCTCCTTTGTCTGGTACATATGGCATGAACTATGAAAGAGATTATATTAGACTTTTAGAAGCTTAGTTCATGCATTAGTAAAAATGACTGTTCTCTGGTATCTCTTTTGAACCCCCAAACATTCATTGTGATGAGCATAGATTTATACATTTCATAAGTCAGCTGAGAAATGTGCACTATCTGAGCTGAAGTTTCGCTTACAAAATGTGACCGTGCTAAGGCTGAGACCTTTCTGGCTTATTTATTTTGTTCTGTATTGAGGAATAGCAGGACAAACAGGGTTAAGAGATGATTTAACTGTTTCACTAAAAATTAAGGTTTAGTGAGAAAAGTTGTAAAAAAAAAAAGAATTAAGTGAACATTTTTCTCTGTTGGACTTTATACTTCTATATGGAAACCCAGAGACAATCATTTTCCCTGTAGCATGGAGGCCACCTGTGTCTGCAAGCTTTCCTTTGTGCTTTTGAATCTTGCCAAGGAAAGCTTACAAAAAAAAGAAGACTTTTCTAAGAAGTAGACATCTCAAATTCAGAAATCCCAGCCCCTGCTTCCTGTGCACCCTCAGTGCATTTGCACACTGGCATCCAGAAACAAGTCATTTCACTTGGTGTGGTCTCAGTCTCTTACCTATGAAATGGGCATAAGAATCATAATGACATTTTAAAGGTTTCTATGTAGGATGGATGATAAGAGAATGAGTGTTACAGTTAGAAAGACCTTGATTCAGATCACAGGCATACTATTTCTTTTTCAGCCAATTATTTAATTCTGCTGGTCCTCTATTTCTTTTTCCAAAAAGCTGGGATAATAATAGTAATACCAACTTTATAGCATTATGCTAATGAAAACCCAAGCAAAAATATCTGGCTCATAGTGGGGGAGTCAACAAATGCTCATTTTTGGGAGTTAGGAGTATAAACCTTTAATGTGATTGTACGATAGGACAAGCTTTGAAATGATCATAATTAATTCAGAGTCATATACACAATTCCTTTATCCCTTGGGAAGGCTCATACTTTCTCTGAACTTCCAGTAATTGTAATAGTCCCAATAGAATGGGAGAGTTTTTTGAGAACTAAACAAATACATTCAATTACATAAGATATCCAGCTCAATAATTAGTTTAAAACTATTGTCTTATTTTTACTGCAGAATCATTAGAGAATAGAAATGACCTTCCACTAAAATAAATGTTTATCACTCAGGACAATCTCTTAAATGCAGTACCTGTTCAGAAGTCATTGGGGTTCTTGAAATCAAAGGTGCAAATGATTCTTGAGGAAGAAATACAGGACACTGTGCTGAGAGACAAAATAAATGGAGGAAAGGAGGCAGAGAAGTATAGGGGTGATCTGCCACCTATACCACAGTGAACCCTTTAAGAATGGGGAAGAAATGGCAACATCTACTTAATCATCTTCATCTTTGACCTCAAGAATGCCATTGCTAGGAATTGGGCAAGCCAAACCACGGAGCTACCAGGCAATTTATCTTCCATTCAGATACTGATGGTAGATGCCAGACCAAGAAATCATTAATAGCTAAAATGGACAGATCACCGTTCAGTTTTACACAGACAGATAGCTTAGGTCTGGTTTGCTCATTGTGGTCTGTCTGGGTCTGTTGGAAAATAAACCTTTGCACATTAGTGCACATTTTTAGAAGGTACAGACATTCAGCACAATTGTGCAGTACAGAATATTTCTCCCTAACCCCCCTCCTCTAGGCTCTACCACCACTGCCCTCCCTTCGCTAGAACTCTATGCTCCAAATTCCTTTTCCCAACTCACCCTCAGAGACAATAATAATTAAGTTAGAGAATTAATAAACTCTTCCTCAAGAATAAAAAACACAAAAACAACCCCCCTTCATGCTCAAGGGATAACCTCTTAATGACAGGAATCCAGCTTAATTTAATATGACAGAAATTATATTGATGGGCCTTTTTTTCTTTTGAAGCCACAGCATGAATCCTATCTTCAAATACTAGAATTTAGTGGGTTATTTAATGTTATACTTTAAAATGAGTGGTTTGGTTCTTAATTGGTAGGAAATGGCTCTGATATTTCTCTCATGCTTTTCTCCACTTCCTTTTATTTATTAATCTATTATTTGCTGTGTATATTCAACTGTGGTGTCCCCATAGTTTTCCTTTTCTTTGTGGTAATTTAAATAGTAAGTTGTAATGGACCTAAGGAAAACTTGTTTTATGCCTGGAATGGTAAGGGAAAGTCTGTTCCATGTATGCTGGCCTACCATCAGTAGATGGCAGCACACACTCTCTGGTGAAGGGTAGAGGGCGTAGAAATACCATTTGAATTGGACAGCAGTTAAATTCTGAAGCACAGTCTCATCAAAATGGTTGTCTTCTAGTAATCCTTATGAAAAGATTCAATTCCAGGGTTTTTTTTAACACCACATACCATGGAAATAATGGTTGAATAATTTACTACCATAAAGCCTCATTAACTGAACGTTGCCAATAGGAATTGGTTGCAATTCAGAAAGTGGTTTGAGCTAAAACTTATTTGCTTTTTGATCAGCCTATGGAAAAGAGTTTGGTCAGCAACTTCATAGCAAAACTTTCTTAGAAAAGTATAAACCATTTCATAAGACTCTGGTTTCAAGTGACTTTAAAATCATAATTTCATCAAAAGAAGAAAACAGATCCAGGCACTTAGCCATTAATAACTGACTTGGAAAAAGATGAATTTAGTTATGTGGAAATCCACTGGACAATTTGAAAAATAAAATAGCAACTCACATAGTTGGTGGCATTTTAGAGACATAACTCACATAAAGTAAAATATATTCTTCAACCTTTCTTGAACCATGAACTTTTTTTTCAAAATGAAATGCCTAATTTTACTTGTGTTTAATTTCACAAGCATTTATTGAGTACTTGATAGTTTTTATAGCTTGTGCTATATAAGGAGACATGTGGGATATATAAGTGAATAACACTAGGCTCTTTCCATTAAAACAGCCTAAAAGGTGATACCAAAGCAGTATATGGCACCTTAAGGACAGTGAAAGAGAGTACTAGAGGGAGAAAAGGAAAGTTAATAACTTTATTCAAAGGGATTATGGGAGGCTTCCCAGAAGAAGTGACATCTACGATAACCTTTAAAGCAGGGAGCTTCCTATGGGGAAACATGAGAAGTATGTCTCAGGATGAATAGAGCATGCAAAGACTTCACATGATCTTAGTCCAAATGCCAGGAAGCAATTTATGCAAAGACTTGAAGGTACATACCTAGAACTTGTAATTAAAATTTAAAAAGCTGATTTAATATATATGACTTATCAGTTTTTTAAAAAATCTAACTCAGAGTCCAGAGTTTTATTCCCAGCATGCATATTGAGTGGCTTACATCACCTGAAACTCCAGCTGCAGGAGATCCAATTCCCTCTTCTGTCTTCCTGGAGCATCTTCCTTGCCCCTCTCTCATATTCACAGATTAAAAGTGAAAATAAGACTATATATTTTATTTTTCAAGACAAGGTTTCTCTGTGCAGCCCTGGCTTTTCTGGAACTCTATAGACAAGGCTGGCCTCAAACTCGCAGAGATCCTCCTGTCTTTGTCTCCTGTGTGCTGGGATTAAAGGTGTGAGCCACAACAGCCTGGAAAGAATATATTTTTAAATGAGTTACCACTAAAGGTTGTTACTAGATGTATAGAAGAGGAAGCTTAAGTGTTACTGCTAAACAGCAGCCAATGAGGAATTACACTTTATTTTCTATGGTCAGAGCATAAAATTCTGGCTGTAAAGGATGTAATGAACAGATTATGATGATCCTTGAAATCCATAACAAGGACATTGAACCTTCACCATAGGTGTCAGATGTCAAAACTAGATACTCACCTGACCAAGTTTGTACTTAAAGCATCCTGAGAGAGATACAGAGCTTGGATGGGCAGGATATATCCTGGCAAAAGGAAGTCCATTTAGGAGAATGTTGGAACAAGAGATGAGGAGAATCCAACAGTAGCAGCAGAATTAAGAAACTGAATTGAAAAAGAAGTCAAGGCTCTGACCTGCCAGCCAACGCACAGAAACACAGTCTGATCTCTCCCTTTGAGGGTCCATATACTGCCCATGTCAATGGACAGTTGCCTATCCTTGGAGGGTCAAGCTCTGGAGCTCATTCCCTCCAGAGGAACACCTAACACAGTCTTGATATTAGGATGAGGAAATTGGACTTGCTTGGAGTGGATGCTGAGTTGATCCACCTTGGGACTTCTTGTTCTTTTCAGGGGAAGGGATGGGGAATGGGGAGGAGGGAGGCTGAAGGCTGACTGAGAGGGATTGGAAAGAGAAAGGGATGGGGAGCAAAGGGATACAAGGAAAAATATTTTATAAATAAAAAAAGCAAAAAAGAAAAAGAAGTCAAGGAAGAAAACAGATATAGACTCAGCACTAAGTAAACACCTTATATTAAAAAATGAATGCAAGAATGACTTAAAGACAATTCTCAGATATCTCACCAGGACCTACTAAGCAAATGGAGTATAACAACTCTCGCAGTGTCTGTCTTACTAAACCCAACTAAAACAGGAACATCCATTACCAAAGTAAAGTAAAAGAAGAGAGAATGGAGCAAAAGATAAAACAAAACCAGTATGAAACTGTCAAATAAAAAAAACAAAACCAAAACCAAGCAGTCAGGAGTATGGCTCAATTAGCAGAGTGCTGACCTGACATTCCTGAAGCTGTGGATTCTAGCCCCAACACCTAGGAGATGGACGTAGGAGGACCAGAAGTTTAAGGTTATCCTTGTTCAACCAAACAAACCCCAGCAATGATAAATCCCAATCTTGATACATAATTGATAGTTAACTGATTAATTTTTTTTCTTAATGTCTACTGTAAATTACTAGGATTTAATTAGGTTGTTTATCAGGTCAGGGGACAAATAGCCACTTAAATTAGTGTGAGATATTGTCTATAATATACTGTACTTTATTTGAATATATATTTTCTTATTTTCATTCACTTGTTCAGTGGCAGCCACTGCACTGGCCATCAAAATTAGAAGGATGAAAACACAGATTTCTTGGATCCAAATAAAAATATGTCAGTTTTGCTAGGCAGTGGTGGCACATGCCTTTGATTCCAGCAGTCAGGAGGCAGAGGCAGGTGGGTCCCTCTAAATTTGAATCCATCCTGGTCTACAGAGCTAGTTTCAGGACAGCCAAGGCTATACAGAAAAACCCTGCCTGGAAAAACTCCCCCAAATTATGTCAGTTTCATTACAGTGATCATAAAAGATTTTGGAAAGGATGATATTGCAAGGTTACATTTAGGTAATAATTAGGAAGTCATAACTTAGAAAAGAGAATAGAGAGGCATATGCAAAAAGCTATTCCCCAGATGGTGACACTACTCCAAAGTTCCAAAGCAGGAAGGGAAAAGACAGGAGAAGAATAATTGCTACTTCACTTGGTTAGATTAAAAAAAAAACAAAACAGATGTGGCTGGATGATGTTCAACTAAGGAATCTGAACTTGGTCCTGTATTGAGGAGGAATTTTTGTAAGATTACTTAGGGATAGATAAGAGTGACTGTTCCCACAGGGAAGATCTCCAACCTTCCTGTAACCCTGCCCTCTACAGTTTCATCTTATCAACTGCCATCCTGTCAGCTGCCTCTCATTGAGCTTTCTTAGGAATGCATGGAAGACAATAGCTTCAAAATCTCACTCAAACCTTGCCCCACTATCATAACAACAATGAAGTATGCCTACCTCTCAGAGAAGCCAGCATTTGTTTCTGAGCAACACTCTTTTGCTATGAACCTCCATGTGTTAGCCTGCATTCAAACAGCTGCATTACACTCCAACTCTGCTTTCAAGCAACAAAAACATAACCAGTAATATGTCTTGTATTTCTTGGCAGAATGCTTAATTGTTATTTTTTGCTTGTCTATGTGTTGTGTCTGTATGCATGTGTTCACAGAGTATAAATACATATGTCTGTGCAGGTGCTTATGTGTTCTGGTGCATGTGGAGGCTCTAGGTTGACACTGGGAGTTTTACTTGGTCACTCTTCACCTTAGTCATCAAGGCATGGTCTCTTAATTAAACCCAGAGCCCTTGATACAGGTATTCTGGCCCTTCCTTTAGAATGCCATCTCTGTCTTCTAAGCTCTGGAAATACAGGTGGGCCCAATGTTCAACTGACATTTTATGAGTATTCTTGAGGATATGACTCTTCTTATGCTTGCAAATGCTATAAATACTGAGCCATCTCCCTAGCCTCAAGAATAATTAATTTTAAAAAATTACATTATGGTGGGGTTTGCATGAATATGAGATACATTTTTGAAATACATTGAGTTGCGAGGAAATCAACTCACTCACAGAAGTGGCTTCTGCACCTGAGTTCGGATTGCCAGTACACATCCAACAATATGGGTGTGTGATGCATGCAAGTAACCCTATCACAAGGGAGGCAGAAATGAGAGGTGGCCAGCTGGTCTTGTAAAATCAATGTGTTCTAAATTCAGAAAGAAACCTGTGTCAGAAAATCAGATGGAGGGCTATAAAGGAAGAAGATACCTAATATGAACCTGTGGCTTCCACACATGCACATACATGTCCATGAACTCACATGCATAAGTACACACATGCATGGACTACACACAAAAAGCATTGAACAGTATACTTTAAGTGGGTGAGTTTTATGATGTTTAAATCATATGTCAGTAATTCTGGACAAATGTTTGGAGCACTAGTAGAATCGTAAGTTAAGGGATGGCTATTTTTAGAAAGTAAGAGTCTTACTACTTTATGACCAGATTTACTCATTAGGCCTCACACTCTTAGCATAGAACTAGGGACCAGTAATTACTTGAGAAAGGTATTCATCTTACAGAAATAAATGTAGTATAATTCTTGTCTTTGTTCTAATTCATTTTATTAAATTGTGGGTACAAATTTTAGATATTTTAATCTAATATATATTCATTTTATAATGTTTTTAATAAATGCTGGTTATGTTCAGTCCATTTTTTGTTTCCCACATATGAGCAGGTTTTAATATAAGCAGTATGGATTATCATTGCCATTTTAATTTATATATTTCAGAGTATTTTTAAATAAATTAAGCACATTTTCCTGATGAACTATGAAAGTTATTGACTTGATGTCACTATTTTTACTTTTAAAAGCAAATCAATCAGTTTCAATGTTTCTTTGTCCTTCCCCACCCCCCTCAGGAAGCATTGTGAGTGTTGGAGACCCAAAGAAAAAATATACACGATTTGAAAAAATTGGTCAAGGGTAAGTGATTTTTATTTGAAATACCAAGATGAACTCCAATGATGTACATTAAAATTCACTAATGTCTTAGAAATCTCTCCAATTCATATCTCCTGTTTTCTGTATTGTACTTGTGTTTTGTATTCTTGGTATTACCTTTTCATGCTCATAGGTTGCTTGGTCACTATCACTGACCTGATAGCTTTGCAGGGATATTTTGACAGCTATATCATGTGCACAGTCACACTGATTTATCTAGAAAAGCCGTGGAGTAAGTTAGAAGAAGGTCTAGCTTATGTAGACGCTCTCATTGTATTGTCCCCTTACATCCAAATACATGTGTGGGCTAGACAAACTGAACAGCAGCAGAATGAGTATGAAAAAGTCCTTACTGAATGGTCCAGGGTTAGGTAAGGTTGACTACTCAAAAAACAAATCAGTAGCCCACAAATGAGACCAGATTCATCATTTTCTCCTACTGGACTGGTTAAAGATAAAGATTTCCAGGCCCAATTCACTAGATATTTGAATTAGACTCTAGGAATAATCTCACAAAAAAATTCTTAGATGATCCCAACATCAGCTAGAAATGTGAACCAATTTTGAATCATTCACTAGGGCTAGAGGTAGTAATCATCTGTTCTGCAACTCAACTGAATATATATATCACATAAGTGTACAACTAAATAAGAGGCCCTGGGAGTGCAATATGTTTAATGAGAGATGTACTATACTTCAAATAACTTTCTTCCTGTCCAAAAAGAAAAAACCATAAGACAAGTTGTGAAAGACACTGCTATGGAAACATGGAAAGTTGGCCTTTAGATTTTCTTTTTTTTATTTTTTAATTAAATTTTATTTATTTATTTATTTATTTATTTATTTATTTATTTATTTAATAACTGTTTCCCCTCCCTCCTCTCCTTGCATTTCCTCCCCCACCCCAATTCACTTCTCCTCAGATTTCTGTTCAGAAAGAGGTGGGCCTCCCATGGGTATCAGCAAAGCATAGCATATCAAGTTATGTTAAGACTAAACATCTCCCCTTGTATTAAGGCTGAGCAAAGCAACCCAGCATGAAGAATAGGGTCCCAAAAGTCAGTCAAAGCATTATGTACAAACTCTGCTCCCACTGTTAGTTCCACAAGTACATCAAGCATTACAATTATCGCTTATGTGTAGAGGGCCTAGGTTGGTCCCATGTAGGCTCCCTGAATGCAGATTCAAATTTTATGAGCTCCTATGAGCCCAGCCTAGCTCTTTTTGTGGCTTTTCTATTGATGCTCTTAGCCATTCTGGCTTTTATAATCCTTTCTCTATCTCCTCAGCAGGATTTTCCAAGCTCTGACTGATGTTTGGCTGTGTGTCTCTGAATCTGTTTCTATCAGTTACTGGAAAAGGCTCTCTGATAACAATTGAGCTAGGCACCAATCTATGAGTATAGCAGAATATCTATATCTTTATATCATTACATTGCTATTTTTTTTTTTTGCTTCAGCCCTATTTGATTCTATCGTAGGTCTCTGGGCCATCCAGCCTGTGGGTCCTGGTACTCTAGGTAGTGTCAGGGTTGGGTTTACTCTCCTGACATGAATTTTACACTAGACCAGTCATTGGTCAACCCCCCCACACACACTTATTCTCTAGGCCACCCTTACTCTAGCACATCCCAGAGGCAGGACAGACTGTAGGTTGAAGGTTATTTGGCTGGTTGGTGTTTCAATCCCTTCACAGGAAGACTTGCCTGGCCACAAGAGATTGCCAGTTCAGGCTTGGTATTCATTAATTCTTTCTTTCTTCCTTACTTTTTTACTTTCTTCCTTTCTTCCTCTCTTTCTTTCTTCCTTTCTTTCTATATATATTATTTGGTGATTTAATATCATGCACTTCATCAAACTCAGTTATCAGATCTCTCACATTCATGCCCACTCTTAAGATCTTTCCATTTATAAAACTGCCCATTCATGCTGCTCATTTACTTACTGGAACATAATTAAACTCTCTGTGGCCAGATCCTTAAAGAAAACAAGTCTTTCCTCACCCACACCCCTGCCAGAAGCCATCAACGTAGAAGTGAGGCATTGTGTCATTTAGCTTCTAGTCTTGAGTTCTTGTGTACCATGACATCTGTCTTTTTTTTATTATTTCTTAAAGTACGCTAACGAGTGAGTACATCCCCTACTTCTCTTTCTGGGTTTGTGATACCTTCTTCAGGAGGATATTCTCCAAATCCATCCATTTGCCTGCAAATTTTAGGATATCATTTTTTCTTACTGCTGAGTAGTACTCCATTTTATAGATGTACCATTTTGTTAATCCATTCCTCAGTTGAGGTGCATCTAGGTTGTTTCCAGGTTCTTGTTATTACGAATAATGCTACTATGAACATAGTTGAACTAATGCTTTTGGGGTGCAAATGTGTGTCTTTAGGGTATATGCCTAAGAGTGGTATTGCTGGATCCTTGGGGAGATTGATTCCCAGTTTTCTGAGAAACTGCCATACTGCATGTGTTTGGTTAAAAACAAGGAAGGTTGAGTGGTTCAGAGAGGGTCCTGTGGTAGTGTGTACACAGAGGACAGAGTTCAGTTCTCAGCATCCATGTTAGGTGTCTCACAACTGCCAGTAGTTGTAGCTCAAGGGAATCCAATGCTTTCTCTGACCTCCATGGGTGCCTGCACTTATGTGAGCAAATGCACACACCCAAACATAAGTAAATTATTTTTAATGGATGGATATGCACTGTTTGGGGGAACAGCACCACAGATCTTCATTGTTGCTACAATGGCTCTTGAGCATGTGCAGTGTTGCTACTCCAAATTGGAATGTGATGTAGGCAGAATAAAATACACACTTAATTTTAAATCCTTCTTGTCAAAAATAGACAATTTGTCTATTGGAATAATACTTTACATGCATTCAACTAAGTCAGTAGTTCTCAATGTGTCATGACTATTGGATGTATAATGACTCTTACAGGGGTCTCATGTCATATCATGCCTATCAAATATTTACATTACAATCCATAAGACTAGCAAAATCACAGTTATGAAGTAACAATAAAAATAATTTTATGGTTGGGGTCATCACAGCATGAGGTACTGACTGTATTAAACAATTGAAGCATTAGGAAGGTTGAGAACCATTGGTCTAATGAAATATATCATTAAGATGGATTTCGGTTTTGAGAAACTTTCAGTGCAGCTCTTGGTATTTAAAGTATAGCTCATATTTATATCTTTACGTTTTTAAATATTGACTTCTAAAAACTGACATATAATAAGTGTACATAT
Source organism: Sigmodon hispidus (assembly GCA_004025045.1). NCBI lineage: Eukaryota > Metazoa > Chordata > Mammalia > Rodentia > Cricetidae > Sigmodon > Sigmodon hispidus. Next base: position 9,031 of record PVIH01025000.1, on the reverse strand, counting down.
GGGCAGTGACATGATGCTTTCATTCACGTTTTTATTTATATTGCATCTGTGTGGGATGTTGGGCTAGCTGGCTCAGCAGGTAGAAGTTCTCGCCATGAAATCCTGACTGCCTGAGATCTATTGCCAGAGTCCACAGTGGAAGGAGAGAACTGACTCCAAAAGTTGTCCTTGGATCTCAACACACACCATGAAACGTGCAAGCAGGCACGAGCACACACACATCATGCACACATTATAATAAGATAAATTTAAAATAAATTGCATGATGTTCAAATCAGAGTAAACATAATCTCATTGTTTCTATCTTTTCTTTCTGGTGAAAATATTTTTCCCATTTCTTTATTGAAAAAGTTTTTTCCATATCTACCACTGCTTCTGCTCCCTTCCATCCTCCCAGTCCCTCCCAGTCCTCCCTCAGCCTCTCCCTACCCATCCCTCCAGCCAGTCCCCAAGGAGGGCAAGGAATCCCAAGGTAGGTCAGTTACTTTTTTTTTAGTTTTAAAAAATGTACATTACATTATCATTGTAGCTATTCTACTTTTTAATAACACACAGAAAATTCTTGCTATTATCTAACCATGACTCCTTATCTTTTGACTTTCCTTCCTTCATTCTTCTTTCTCCTCTTCTGTACCCAACCTTGGGTATCCACCAATTGGCTCTCAATTTCTATCAGATCAGGTTTTTTTTTTTATCTGTTACATATGGATGAAATTACATGGTGCTTGTTTTTTTGTACTTGGCCTACTTCACTCAACATAATGAACTCCAGTTGTATCCACGTTGTCCCAAATGATAATATATTATCTTTTGTGTTCTTTGAGTGGTGTTGCATCATGTATATGTCTTAGACTTTTATTGCTGTGACAAAATACCATGTCCAAAAGCAAGGGAGGACAGAAACACTTCATCTTAACACTTCTAGGTAGCAGTTTCATCTTAACACTTCCAGGTACCAGTTGCAAAGGGAAGGCAGGAACCTGGAGACAGAAACTAAGGCAGAAGCCATGGAGAGGTGCTACATACTAGTTTGCTTATCCTTGCTTGTTCAGCCTGCTTTCTTATCCACCATAGGACCAACATTCCAGGGATAGCCCCACCCACAATGGGCTGGGCCCTCCTACATCAATTACTAATGAAGAAAAGGTCCACAGGTTTACCTAAAAGCCTATCAGGAGGGGACATTTTCTCCATTGAGATTTTGTCTTCCCAAATGACTTGAACCCATGTCAACAGGGCATAAATCTGAATCAACAGAGTATATGTACCAAAATCTCTTCAGTAATTCATCAGCTAATAGACACCACGTGATTTCACTTCTTGGCTATTGTGTACTGTACGGAACTAATAATATCTTTTAGTTAATCTGATTTAATTTCCTATGAGTTTATATCCAGGAGTGAGGTTCCAAAACCATAAGGTAGAATGTGTATACTAGTTTAAATTATCACTATCAGTGTACCAGAGTTCCCCTTTCTCCACATTGTCACCAGCATTTGTTACCTTTTGTCTTTTTGGTATTAGCCATTTTTCTTCCGGTGAGATTATATTTTATGGTGCCTTTGATTTGAATTTCCCTGATTTTTTATGATATTACCACTTTTCATGTCCCAATTGGCCATGTGTCAGCTTTTGAAAATTTTCTGTTTAAAATTTATTTACTATTTGTAAGTGAAATTGGGGTGGACTTCCTTTTTCCTTCCTTCATTTCTTTCTCTCTCTCTCTCTCTCTTTTTTTTTTTTTTTTTTTTTTTTTTTTTTTTTTTTTTTTTTTTTTTTTTTTTTTTTTTTTTTTTTTTTTTTTTTTTTTTTTTTTTTTTTTTTTTTTTTTTTTTTTTTTTTTTTTTTTTTTGGCTACTGAGGTTCTATAGTTACTTTTATATTTTAGATCCTTCTAAAATTGATAAATCACATATATTTTCTCACATCTGTATATTCTTCAAGTTTTTACTTTGTTTAATTGAGTTTTGCAGTGTAGAAGCTTTTAGGTTGATGGAATCTCATTTTCCCAGTTTTGATTGTATTAACAGTTCACAGGGTATTTTTAATGAAAGACACTTTTTAAATTATAGTTTCAATAAAGCACTTTGTTGCATAACTGTTCTGAGAGGTGAAAATGGGAAATAGAGTTTTATTTTGAAAGGAAAATCACATTGAATCGAAATAAATGAAACAAAGACAAAACAAAAATGCTTAAGAAATGCTTTCAAATAGTTTCGATAATGGAGCCAGATTATTAGTGCTTACTATTGTCCTCTTGTGACTGCTAATGATACCTGGACTTCTAAAGGTTAAAAAAGGAAGGTTTATATAAATACCCTTATAAAGTACTTAGCCTCTAAAATTAGAGGAAAGTCCAGACATGGTGGCACACCTCTAATCTTAGCACTCAAGAAGGGAAAGCCAAATGATTAGATGTTTAAAGTCATCCTTAGCTACATAGCAAGCTTGACACGAGGCTGGGCTACATGAGACCGTGTCACAAAAGAAAGTGATGAAGAAGAGGAGGATGAAAAGAAAACCAAAAAAGAAAAAAAAATCACACTCAACTTAAAGTAAACAGCCTAAGTCCTATTTGCTGCAGCAGAAAAATCTGTCTTAAATTCCTAGATGTTTAACAATGATGAAACCAGCTAAGAGTTCAGTCATAATATGTTCTTAGATATCAGGAAATCCATTGCATTTCTTTTTTGTCTCTTTTAGTGTCCAGCACATGGCTAAGCTTGGCATGGTGGCACATAGTTTGTATTTAGTGGGTCTTCGGACTTTTTTGTATAGTTATGAATAACAGCAAGGCTCAACGACTACCTGTGTGCAGCTCCCATCTCTCTGGGACTCTTGGAATCAGTACATATTTGCTGGACTAATGGAAGTGTTTGTACATCTAGCTTCTCCTTAGTATTCATGTTTTTTCTGCCTTTTGGGGTTTTATCCCTCATTTTCTCAATGCAGCTGCATCTCTTTGTTCATGATGACTTGCTCTTCCCCAGTCACATTGCACTGGTGCTCCTCAGCTGGGAGTTGCACATCTATCTTTTTCATACACATTGCTTTCACCTTTCACTGACAATTTTCAAATGCACACACAACACAAATAATCATAATATAAAAGCCAAGTTTAAAACAAAACAACTAAAATCTAAGTCTCCTTAAAAATATCCTTTAGGGTATAATATAAGGACTTAAGTTTCTTATTTATTGTGATTTTATAATTTACTTTATTATATTTATTTTAATTTAATCATTCTTGTGCTTTTTTAATGGATTATTGCCTACTGTTAAGGTTTTGGTTGAATGAACAAAATACTTTCTCTAGATAAAAACCCACTTATATTAACTTTGTTTTTACTTTAATGGCTCACAACTGATTTTTCCATAAATTATTGCCCTGAGCTAAGCAATCTAGTATCCACTTCCAAGACACAGTGGTTTTATTTTCTTTTCATTAAGTCTTGGTTTTTATTGTTTTGCTCTACCTATTGTTATGGTGACTTTCAAAATCCTGTTACTAATCATTTAGTGCTAGAAATAATCAACTCCCATATTTCATTTTCAGCTTCAGGGAGCACAAGAACTCACTCTTCAGAGCTGTATTTGAGAAAGACCTCTTCATTAATCACCATCATTGACTTGGAAAACTACATTTTTTCCAGTATGGGATTCTGCCATCCCAACATCCAGGCTGAGGGCCATAGAATTAGGTTCCACTGACCATAAATCAAACTCAGAATTTCATGTCTAATCATTGGAGCCATAACTATGAGCCTAAGCTTTAAAAATAACAGATTTTTACCAAGTTTTCTATGAAAAATATTCTATAATTGGCCACCAAATCTAGACATTTTGATCAGATGTGTAGAAAAGAGGAGAAGAAAATACAATGCAACAAGGAGGGAAGGAAGGAGAAAGAGAACGCAGATAGTCCTAAAATTGCCTTTGACTTTAGAACAGTGTCAAGGTATTTACACTCTATGATAGTCATACAAATAATATAAATGTTAAAAAGGAATCTACTAAGGCAACTGAATCACATATTTCTTTTCAGTCAATAGCATTCACTGGAAGTCTGTATGCTTCCTAAATAAACAATAGCACTAAGATGAAGGGTGGAACCTACTAATGCTGCCAGCTGCTTCACTGATGTCTCACTATTATGTTTCAATTAATTTCAAGGATTTTCCTCACATGAGAATGCACTGAAAATTGACTTTTTCTTTCAAATTCATAGTGTCTTTTCTCAACATTATTAGTAGATTGGATTATTTTGTAAAGAAGCATCACAGGTCAAAACTGGTTTAGATCTAGTTTACACAAATGCTTCAATTTAGTGAACAATGGTTGAACACTCACTATGTTTTATATAGAGCTATAATTAAGAACCAGTTTCTGGACTAGCCATGGTGTCAAACACCTTTAATTCCAGCAATCAGAATGCAGACGTAGAGAAATCTTTGAGTTTGAGGATAGTCTGATCTACAGAATGAGTTCCAGGACAGACAGGACTGCATAGAGAGATCCTGTGTCAACTCTACTCTCCATATAAAGAAACTGATTTAAGGAGTCCACTATGAACTTCATATTCATCAACTCCCTGAATGTCTAGCAAAAAGAAATGTATTATTGTATTAGGAAATAAGCTAGTGGCTCCGCAATGACACTTACTTAGCAGGTAAGGGATCGAGGTCTATTCACAATAGATGAAAAAGGGAAAAGCATGACACATCTACCTCCATTAATGTGTATTTACTCTGTGTTGATCCTCACACTCATCCTACCATCTCCTTTTGAGTCCCTCTTGAGCTACCCAGGCACTTCTTGACCTTTTCTGTCTTCCTTTCTTATGACTCCTGTAGACTGCAGCTTTAACAGTTTGTATCGAGTACTTCTAAATTGTCTTAAAACTTATAAAAACAGTAGAAGAAGGAGAATTTTGGAATGATTAATGGAAAAGAAGGTGAGATTTGGAACTCAAAAGGCCATGGCCAGATTAGTTTCTTTAAATATAAGTTTTCCTCTTCATGGTAAACCAGAATATACTTACTCCCTAAGACTGAAAAACAAGCAGTTTCACATGCTTAGCTCAGCACATGTCACATGGTTAAGCACACCACCCATCGCTATTATTTTTAAGTTAATATTTGAGGTGAGAGCATAATATAATGAATACTGTAATATAAAGAGATAAAAGCCTAAAGAAGATGTATAGTATTCTCGCCTGTCTGGCCTATATCCTGACCCACAGACCTACAGTCCTACAGTCCCACAGAAACACACAGACATATGTGTTAACTTTATGCTGATCAGCCTATGGCTTTGGCATATTGCTAGCTAGCTCTTGCTCTTAAACTAACCCATGATTCTCTTCTTGTTCAGCCATGTAGCTCAGTACCTTTTCTCAGCAGTATTTTAGTTTTCCTCTGCATCTCACTGGTGTCTCTCTAGCATCTCTCTGAAATCTCTGCTGGGCTCTTCCTGTTCCCAGAGTTTTCTTAGTCTGGTAGTCCTGTCTGCCTTCAGCCAATCAGCACTTTTATTAAACCAGTAGGCAAGACAATTACTTACAATGTAACATAACATAGTCCCACTACAAAAATAGATAAATGATTTATATCCAAAGAAGGTGCCATGAAAAAGGATTTGTAGGAAAGGAGCCATTTTTTAGTTATGATTTAAAATGGTATAATGGCTGGGTAATGGTGGTGTATATCTTTAATCCCAGCACTTGGGAGGCAGAGGCAGGCAGATCTCTGTGAGTTTGAGACCAGCCTGGTTTTGTAGACCTAGTTTCAGGACAGCCAGTGTTACAGAGAAACTCTATCTCACAAAACCAAAATATACAAACAAAAAAACAATAACAAACCCAAATACAATTGTATAAGAACTTAACAAGTAGACACCATGGAACTTCCCCTCGAAGAAAACTAAATAGATATTTGCTTTAGACTAAGTTTTATCCACTTTCGTGTCCCTAGGTCTACTACAGTGTCTGATAAAAAATACTCAGCATTTGTTGAATCTACATTGAAAAAAGAAGAATGAAATGAATAGTACCAGTTCTTTGGGCAATCAACAGTCCACAGCACAGGCAGTGGACTTATAGTTAAAAGGAAATAATGTTTGGATGTTAGGTTAGAAATGGATTATGAAACAAATTGTGAGACACATTGCAATATGTGTGCATCACATTTCTTTGCTGTGGCAAAATAACTGCCATAAACAACTTAAGGAAAGAAAGTTTTTTTGATTTGGTTCAATGTTTCATATGTTTTAGTTTATGTTCTACTAATTTTATTGCTCTTAAGAGGTGTGGTGAATGAAAGCTGCTCACTTCCTAGCAATCAGAACACAAAGGAAGTTACAAGATGAACCTAGTAACATGGTAAACCGTTCAAAGGCAGACCTTAAAGAAGCACTTCCTCCAACCAGGCCCTATATCTTAAATAGCCCAGTCAGCTACTAACTCATCAATGGGTCAAATTATTCATACAGGCAGCACTTTCATGAGCCACCTATTTCTCAATAGCACCACCTGTTGGAGACCAAGCTTCCTACACTAGAGCCTTTTGGAAATAACTTCACATTAAAAATACAATACTTCTTTTCATTGTTCATGTAGCCTTAATTTTTTGAGTAGGTATTAATTGAGTATAGCTGTATAACATCAAGGATTTGTGTAATAATGCACAATGAAATGTATGTCACTTCAAAATATGTCTCCCAGATTTAGTTATTCTGCATAAAGGAAACTTCCAGAAAGAAATTCCTACTGGTGTCATTTGTAATACACTTTTTCTGATTCACTGTTTACAAATGCACTCAAGCACATACTCAGACATACACCATATACACTTGAATATAAACTGAATTATGAAATCATTTAAAAATAGCTTGAGTTTTCACTTTTCAGATTGCACATGCTGTTAGATATATAACTGCTTAACTGGTCTCTTATGATGTTTAACTTCATTTTCTCCCACTTATATATTTAAAACTATAAATATACAAATCTATATATTGATTTGATACATTTTTCAATTTTCTCATTTCACAAACATAAGGATTCAAATCTTCATAGGTATGTTCAACATCATTGTGTTTATAATTTGCTAGAGCTGTTTTGGGAGACTCCTGGCAATTACATAAACATATCATCGACTTCCATCTAAGATATTTGAGATGTGAAATCTATATGTGACTCTGTTTGTGGAGCTTATCGTTCTCATAGCACAATCATGTAGTATTAAGATGATTATTTTCTGAATTTGTACTTTCACTGTACAAATTTATATATGTATCTAATCTATTACTTTTATATAAATGTTTATATCAACTAATTTACTTTTTCAGCTTTTATTTCAAATGTCCAAATGTACAGAAAGTAGAGAATACTCATAGAAGAATACCCATATTTATATCACTCAAATTTAACATCTATCAATCTTTTTAGTAAACTCACAGGGACATTATGATACCTCAAATTCATAATTCTTGGAATCCTCTATTTCCTACTTGTTTCACAGTGATATTTTTATAGTTATTCTGATAAAAATTAACTCTCAAAAATACACCTATTGTGTTCAATTTGCGTGTGCATTTCTGTACTATAAAACCATCTTTCATCTTTTATGCTCATCTTTTCCACCACTTTTGACTTGTTAAAGAAACTGGCCATTGTCTGGTAGAAAGCACCATTTGCTGGTGTTATATGTTAGTTTTAGTTGGTGCAAATGAACTGTTAATCTGTTCCCTGTATTTTCTACAAATAAAAATTAGCTCTAAGAGGCTTAGATTCAGGTTCAGTTTTTGTCATTATTTTTCATAGGTGGTGCTGTTTTGTGTTTTATTACATCAGGAAGAAGGGATTGATTTTTTTCGTATTTTGGTTAGGAATAGATTAGTAGGAAGATTCAAAGGGCGATTGTCCCCTTCCACATAAAAATTAGAAAAGTCTTTCATATGATAGTTTTACCTATTGATGATTATTGATAGAAATCAGTCATTTTATTGAGGATTAGAAAATACTGTTTTTCTAAATCTATCACTACTTCTGTGCTCACTGGCTTTCATACTTTTGTTAAAAACAACTGTATTTGATCACTTAGTACTCTTTGTTTACTATGAAATATGAAAATAAATCAAGATAAATTATTCATTTCTTAATTGTCAAATTTCAATATAATGAATCAATACTCAAGTTACTTCCCATCATGAGGGCTTTCTTTTATACTTAAAAATATCTTTATAATTTTGCAGAGTATTATATTTTCAGTTTGGTTCTATTATTTGTACTCATTATTGTTTTTAATGGCCAGACTATATCTTTATATAATGGTAGTTCCTTTCCCTGCATCAGTTCTGAGAGAGTTCTAGAAAAAGCATATTTATGATATCTAGCTCTTAGTTTACAAGGGCATTAACTCTAAAATTATTTATGTCCTTTCCTTCCAATTCTGACAGCTACTCTGTATAAACATCTAAATCTCATATGAATGAAGTTTATTTTAACCAACTATGTATTTCCTATATGTAGTGTCTGAAAACCAATTCTTAATAGAATTAACAGATTGTATTTCTAGGAGAATCTGAGTATAAGAAAACTATTTTTGGAGAGAGGAACCTTTACCTGTTTTTTTTTGTGGTCTTCAATTTATGACTTTATTTTATTTATCTTTTTTTTTGGTGAACATCACTATACAGAGGATAAGAATAATAAGCATGGCTTATCAAAGGTGGAAATACAAATAAGATAGCTACACATATATTTTCTTTGTGTTCAGCTTTCCCTCTGAATTTTTTTTTCCATCCCTGTATATCCTTATTCAAGGTCTCTTCCCCCTCCCACCAAATCTGGTCATTTTTCTTCTCTGCAACTCCCCATCCCCTCCCTGGGCAGGGAGCAGACAGTCCTATGGTCCCACTGACCCAATAATGCTTGGATCAGTCTCCACTCCTGGCCAAATCCAGTTCTGTCCCCCCTCCCTCAAGAGTGAGTCAGGTGTTCCTATAGTTGGACTGGGGTTTGAAGGGTCAG